>PVLC010015753.1:0-36719 GCA_004027655.1 Graphiurus murinus
AAAAAAAAAAAAAAAAAAAAACAAATAAGGGAAAGATGAAAAATAAATAAATTAATTAAAAAAAAATACAGTCCCAAAAGCCTATTGACAGGACTGTGTTTTAGCATAAAATATTTTAAAAAACTACATAATTCCTAACAGAAATTCTAACAAAGGTACTATTATGACTTTATATCTCAATTATACTTTACTGCTGCCCAGAAAGAATAATAAGAATGAAAGGTGCCATAATAAAAAAAGCATAAGATGCTTTTTTTTTTTTTTTGCAGTAGGGGAGATTGAACCCGGGGACATTCTACCTCTGAGCATACCCAGCCATGTTTTTTATTCTTTATTTTGAAACAGGGTCTTACTAAGTTGTGGAGGGCCTCACTAAGTAGGCTGAGGCTGGCTGTGAGTCTGCGATCCTCCTGTCTCAGCCTCCCAAGTTTACAAGCGTGCACCACCACACCCAGCTCATAAAATGCTGAAAAAGGTTTTACTTATTATTATTATTGTTATTATTATTTTTTTTGTGTGTGTGTGTGTGTGTGGGGGGTGCTGGGGTCTGAATCCAGGGGAATTTTACCTCTGAGCTACATCCTTAGCCCTATTTTATTTTTTATTTTGGAATAGGGTCTCACTAAGTTGCTGAGGCTGGCCAGGAACCTGTGATCCCCTGTAATTACTGGGGTTACAAGTGTGTACAACCACGCTCAGCTAAAAAGAATTTTAATTTATATTTTATTTTTGTCACAAAGGTATGAGTTCTAAATTTTGAAAACCTGAAGATCTATGAAACTTCTCAGAAGCTAAGTAAATAAAATTTTCCACACTTCCAGGAGTTCTGGCAATCTCTAAGCCATCAGACACATCAGAGGTCCATGAAACCATGGCAAGGAAAGCTTCAAAGAGAAATCAATGCTGAAATGTTCACATACCAAAAACATTTTTCTTTAAAAAAGAATAAATAAAGCATATCACCTGAACTCGTACATAAACCACAACATCTACAGGGAAGGAAGAGTAAGCAGACGTTGAAGATGATACTAATGATGCTGTTGATTCTTCCATAGGATCTGGTATTTCAAAATGTCCCATATCTTCATCTTGTGAGCTGACAGCTATTAAAAGAATTGAAGTTTTATTATTAGGTCAAGAACAAATTACTTACTCAAAGATCCCTATTCTCTTCTACTAGTACTGAAACCAGAGAGAGAAACACTTGCTTCTCTAGCTCATTATTCTACACCTAGTTCCCCACTCAACCTCTTGCTTAGTCTCTCAAACCCAAATCACCCGTGGCTCTATCAAAAACTGCAAAGAAAACAGTGATTAAGACCCTTGTTCTCAGAGAGTCATCCAAGAGACAGACCAAGGGTTGGTAACTTTGTCAATAATTAGCTGTGGTCATGGGGAAATCCAAGAACGTCATCAGGACCTAGTTTCTTCATTTGTAAGTGAGGAATAGGTCATCTCGCAGCTCCTTTATTTTTAGAACTGAATATATATATACATATATATATATATATATATACATATATACATATATATATAGTATTAGCAGGATCCCAAGTATGTGTGGCAAGGAAGTAGTCATGTAAGAAGGATGCTCACCTGTGTAATTCCTTTCAATCGGTGTGATTGGAATAGTCTCCAGAGCCTTTTCCAGGAAGTCCAGCAGGCAGGGGCTAATCACCATCTCCTCAGGCAGTGACTGCAGCGCTACCCAGGCGTACAGCTTGGCTGTCTTGACTCCTCCACTTGCCTTCCCTTTGGCTAGAAGATTTATGAATGTGAGGTGCATTTAATGGAATTTAATAAAAAGTTCCAATGAAACATAAGACAGCATTGTGAGAAATTAGAATTATATGGCAATTTAATGAGGTTAAGTACCTCATACTGAAGACTATACAAGAAAATGATAAAAACAGCAGGTTGGTAGAAATGGTACATTAATGTTAGATACACGATGGTCATTTATGATGTACGTAATACAATGGCTATTCTTACTTGCTCTAAGGTCACAAATTCTGGTCCAAACTTTCAACCACATACTATGCTAAGTCTCTCATTAGATAGCCTTTTGTCTACTTAAAGAAGTTACAGAGAACCTTGACGAAGAGTATTTAACCAGCAAGTAAGGAAAATGTCACTGTTCTCAGGCTTTCCTATGCTTAGCTCATACACATTTATGCTTTTTGACACAAAATGCTCTTTCTCTCATGCTTCCTAACTAAACATTTCTACTTTAACAACATTAGAAATAAAAATTCTGTAACTTTCCTCATTTAAAAAATAGAATTCAAATATCTGCCAGGCACTTAATGGACATAGATGAGACTTGTCAATGGAAAAGTGATATAAAGGCACGCACAATTCTTTACTGACTCTTTTCCTTCCTTCCTCCCTCCCTCCCTCCCTTCCCTTCCCTTCCCCCTTCCCCCTTCCTCCTTCCCCCTTCCCCCTTCCCCCTTCCCTTCCCTTCATTTTGTGGTATAAGGAATTGAATCTAGGGGCATTCTATTTCTGAGCTACATCTTCAGCCCTATTTTTATTTTTTAATTTTGAAACAGGGTCTAAATTGTGGAGTGTCTTGCTAAGTTGCTGAGGATGGCCTCCAACCTGCAATCTTTCTATCTCAGACTCCCGAGTACTGGGATTACAGGTGTGCATCACTTTGCCTGGCTTTCTTAACTGACTCTTTAAGGTTTTTATATCAAGTTTTGTCTCTCATGTGAAACTTCAAATAAATCTTATCCAGTCTGTTCCCCTTTTTTGGAAATTCTATCATGTATGAAAAGTATCATTCATGTGCTGTGTGGTGGTCAGATTCTTTGCTCTTGGTATTCAAGTCAGAGTTTCCTTCCTCAATGACCTGTATAATCAATACAGTATTGCAAAAGGGAGAGTGTGTGACTTTTGAGGCTAAGCCATCAAAGATAATGCGGGTTCAGCTATGTTCTCTTTTAGATCATTCCTTTGGAGGAACATCACCTACAGTGACATGACAAGACTCAAGCAGCCCAGCGGAGAGGCGTCAGAGGTGGATGGAATTGGGGCACAGTTAGTCGGCTGTGTGGCTGAGACACCAGGGTACCTGAAGGCTGAGACACTGTGACTGCAACCTCGGTGGCAGGCATGGGTTAGATCCCCTGAGCCAAACTGCTTCTACAGGTTTTCATTGATAGAAACTGTGCTTGAGATTGTAGCCACTAAGTTTTGGGTGATCTGTTATATATCATAACAAATAATTAGTAAGTGCTGTTACTCTCAAACAATGTACTCTGTCTTACATGTATAAGTTTAATATTTCCATTTGATCATAGCTCTCAAATTTGAACTACATAAAACTACCCTTTTCTAAATATATACAGACCTAAAACTTTAGGTAAGTAAACTATTATCTTAATATTAGAACCTGGCATTCTAAAGTAGTATCAATTTGAGAAATAGCCAGCAGTAGATGGCCCACACTTCCATGCAAAACTTCTGCACAGTCACTACTGACAAGTCTATGTCCTCTTCCTTAAACATGAGAATTTGAAAGTCTCAAAAGAGCAAGCAGAATGACTGAAAACTAAGAAAAAAAAAGAAAAAGAAAAAGAAAAATAGAGTATATTCTGAATACCTGAAGGGATAGGTGGGGGTTGGGGAGGAAGTAAGGTGTTAGTCTTGCTCTGGACAGTGCAAGGTAAAGGAGGAGAAGGAGGAGATGTTGCACTATCTTTCATACCATACAGCTTGGACTCTTTGGAGAGCGTTCTTGGCAAGGAAGATCCTCTGGAGGCATTAGGCGATTCAGTCTTTAGTGTCTTAGAATTATAATGCAACTGTATTGAAAAAAAATATAAACCTTTCAAAATTAAAACTGTGCAGATGAGGAAAAACCATGGAATACAGAAAACGTAGTAAAAAGAACACGAGTTTAAGATTGGAAAGACTGAGTCCTAGCTTTTACAAGTTAGTTTTGGGACCCTGCCAAGATACTTCTTTTTTCATTTTTAAACTTAAAAAAAGGGCATTCCAGATCATCTTTAAAGTTCTTTCCAATTTAGTCTAAAATTCTAGAATCTGAAAAAATGGCTATTAATGAGGTTACACTAGGCAAGGTTTATCATGCATGCTATGAATATTGGTATCAATACGTAAGAAAGAATTCTTTCTGCCAAACTTTTATGGAAAAAGCTATATAAATGAAATGGCAACCTATAATTTAGATGTTATTATATTCAGAATACAGTTATATTAGGAAAACCCCCATAAAGTCTCATTTAATAAGCAAAAGAAAAATGTGTGTGATAGAAAATAAGTACCACTACTAAGATTATAATCTATTATCCTAGACATTGGGGTTTTACCTTCACATCAACTCCAGGAATGTAAAATACTGTTATTTCTAAGTCACTGGGCTTTGTCTGCAGGGAGGAGGGCACTTTCTTGCCAGTCATTAAATGGGTAGTAGAAGCATAATTAGTTTGAAATTTCTTCTTTTTTGAAGGAGAATCTTGATCTAAGCTCCTGGAACTTCGATCGTAACTCCTAAGGAAAGAAAAATGTTTTATCTTTAGACTAGTTGATTAATGCCCTGCACAAGTGATATTAACGTTGTGTGCTCTGTAACTGTCACCACACTCTTCTCCTAAGGTCACGACTGTTTCGTGAACATATGATGTTAAACCAAATGAAACTGCCCTCTAGAAAGGCAGAAAATCAGCAGAATGCCAACAGCTTGTAATGGATTATTATAGTCCAATGAAAAATAAGTCATTCTTTTTTATCATCACTACATTTCTAAGAGATACTATTTAAAGTATCTCTATTTTCTCTCATTTTATAAAAAACTTCACTAGACAAAGAGACCATTGGGGAAAAAAATTTTTTTTTCTGTACTGGGCATTCTACCTCTGAACTAACCCCCAGCCCTATTTTTTGTTCTTTATTTTGAAACAGGGTCTCACTAAGTTGCAGAGAGCCTCACTAAGTAGCTGAGGCTGGCTGTGAATCTAAGATCCCCCTGTCTCAGCCTGCCAAGTACTGGGATTACAAGTGTGTGCCACCACACCTAGCTGAAAATCTTTTACTATGAAAAATTTCAAACAATAAAAAGAATGGCTTACAAAAGTAAATAGACTGGTATAATAAACTCCCATGTATGTATTACCCTACTTCAACAATGTCAGCACTTGGCTATTCTTGTTGCATTATATTTCCACCTACTCACTGAATTATAATACACACATACACACAATTTTTTTTACAGTTCATTTTTAGATCAAGAAAGAAAAAAAGAACCAAAAATTCAAAGAAAAACTGATCTATAATGCTAAACCTGTTTATTTCATAATTTAGTTAATGATGAAATGGTAAAATTTTAAGTTACATCCAAAACTTCAGTTCAGTCTAATGAGGCCTCTTTGTGCAATTGTTTCCTAATCCTCATTTCTTTATAAGTTCATCAAGACTCAAATTAATCAAGAGTGCTGCACTATTCTTTGAAACAGAAATGTTCACAGTACAAGAACAACGATACAAGTGTTCATTTCTAGTTGCCAGGTCATACTTTCGTCTGTTTAAAAGAACTGTATACCTACCATGTAGATAAGCACTCGCACCGTAACTCTGCTCATCTACTTTATATATGTGCATCCTGCGACCAGGGGCGGGGGGAAGGTTGTTATGTAATTCAGCAATAGGTGAATAGGACTTCAAACAGATGAAGTTATATATGCCCCTTTTCAACCAATTTCTTACCTTCTTAAACTTATATCATCATGTTCCTGTAGAAGGGTAGTTGGGTGGAGCACACATTTTCCACTATCAATTTCAACCCGTATATCAAGTTCAAAGTCAATGTTTCTCTCAGTAGCTGTGCCACTAAGACTTCGGTTGACTGGAGCTGTTGGCCAACGTTCTGTAAATAACTGATGTACAGCAGCAAAGCCTGTTGCTTTTTTACGAGATGTATGTCTGAGGAAAAAAAGAAAAACTTATTATAATGTAATAAAATGGGAATTCTTTTTAATAAACTATTTCCCCAGAATGTTATGTGAGGAAGAGTCTATAAATAAATTTTATTATTTTATAATTTCACACAAGTTTTTCTTACATTTAATGGAGTACATTTTATTCAACACAGGGACTGAGTGTCCTTGTCAGGCAAAGTGCTTGGTGATGAGAATGCAGACACAGTCACTCCCAACGCAGTGACGAGCCTGATCGTCAGCCTGGGAACTATACTCACATGTCTGAGGAGATTTCATGTCCTCAAATTTAAACACTGCTTTTCTGATTTTATTAAAAGACAGACAGAAAGAAAATACTGCCAAATGCTCTCCCACAAATGGTGATGAGTAAACTAGATATCCACATATGCAACCGGACACGTGTCACACCATTCAAAAACATCAACACAAAACGGATCAGACTTAAATGTAAGACCTGCAACTATACAACTCCTAGAAGAAAACAGGGAAAAGCTGCATGACATTGGTCTTGGCAATGACTTCTTGAGTATGAAAGTGAAAGCACAGGCCAATAAAAGCAAAACAGAGTGATGTTACATCAAAGAAGTAAAGTGTCTGCAGAGGAAAGCAAAAACAGAGGGGAAAGACTGTCCAGGGAATGGAAGAAAATGTTGTAAGCCCTATATCTGGTAAGGGGTTAATTTCTAAAATACACAAGGAACTCCTATAAGTCAATAGCTGACTACATTTAAAAAATGTAAGTGTTGGCAAGGATATGGAGAAATTGGAACTCTTGTTCATTGTTGGCAGGAATGCAAAATGGTGCAGCCACCAGAGATAACAGTGTGGAGGGTCCTCCTCAAAGAGTTACAGATCACACTACCGTATGACCCAGCAACCTACTCTGGGGCATTCATCCAAACGGACTGAAATCAGAATCTTGGTGAGCCCAAGATTCTGCAATCTGGTGGCTCTTGGAGATGACCTTCATAAAGAAGCAGCTAAATCCTGTCAAGCCAGTGACTACTGAGAACCAACATGAAAAAGCAATTCCTCTCTCCAAGTTCGAATACCTCAAGACTTCGAATTTCCGACCACCCAGGCAAACTACCCAATGAACTCCTGTAGCTGCGGCTGAACTCACTGGGAACCAGAAACTACAGACCCTTTCTGCAGGAAGCTAAGGGGCTATAACTGACCTTGTCAACAAACGGTGCCAGTGAAAATGCATGGCTGCAGGGACTCACCAGGCAGTGATCAAACTCATGGGGTCTGTTAATTTGCAAATCATCCCTGTGGAGGTGGGGAAGGGGGCTACAGTGGGACACAGCAGAAATGTAAATTAGCAGACAGTCCCTAGTGATACTGGGGTAGGACCCAAAGTTAGCAGTCTGCTCTGCCCCTGCAGGGTCATAGGATCCTCAGCAGTGGTGTCTTTGAGGCAAAATAACCCAGCCAACCATGTCACAGGCTCAGAAGGCTATAAACTCTCATACAGCAGAGTCTGGACACCAGGAATACCTAGGTTGGCAAGGCCACACATGATTGCAGCTGCCAGAGCAGCAGTGGTGTCCCTGGGACTAAATAACTAAGCCATCCCTAAGCTCCTAATGATACACTCTCTCTCTGGTGAAGTTTGGGCCTCATAAGCAGTAGAAATCAACTACAGGAAAACCCAAAGGAATTACATAAATACTTGGGCAGTGAATTATACACTTTTGTTTTTGTTTTTTGGTGCTGGGCATTAGGCCAAGGGACATTTTACCTCTGAGCTACACCCAGCCCTTTTTTATTTTGAAATAAGATCTCACTAAGTTGCTGGGGCTGGCTACAAACCTGTGATCCTCATGTCTCAACCTCCCAAGTACTGGGACTATAGATGTGTGTCACCATGCTGAATTATATACTTTTGAATGAGGACTGGATCAAAAAAGAAATAAGGGGACAAATAAAAAAATCCTAGAATTAAACAAAAATAGAGAGACAATATAACAAAATCTATAGATACTTTGAAGGTGGCTTTTAAGAGGAAAACTTATAGCATTGAGTGACCACATAAGAAAAACAGAAAGTCACTAAATAAACAACCTAATGATACACCTCAAGGCCTTCGAAAGACAGGAACAAATTCCAAAGCTAGCAGGAAGCAGGAAATAATTAAAATAGAGCAGAAATCAATGAAATAAAGAACAACAACAACAACAAAAAATACAAAAGATCAACAAAACAAAAAGAATGTCTTTTTAAAAAGATAAAGAAAATTGATAAATACTTAGCCAACCTAACCAAAGGAAAGAGAACTGATCTAAATTATTAAAATACATAACAAAAAAGGAGACATTACCACAGAGACTGGGGAAATCCAGAGGCTCATCAGAAACTATTTTGAAAATTTATACTCTAATAAACTAGAAAACACAGAAGAAAGCAACAGATTTGTAGACACATACAACTTACCTAAATTGAACCAAGAGGATATAGAAAACCTAAACTGACCAATAGCAAGGAAAGTGATAGAAACAGCAATAAAAAGCCTCCCATCAAAGAAAAGCCCAGGTCTAGATGGATTCCCAACTGACTTCTACAAAATCTTTACAGAAGAATGGAAGCCAATCTTCACAACTTATTCTGTGAAACTGAAAGAGATGGAATCCTTCCAAACTCCTTCTATGAGGCCAGTATCACCTTAACACCAAAACCAAACAAAGATCCTCCAGGAGAAAAAAAGTACAGAACAGTATCATTGATGAACACAGATGTAAAAACTCTAAACAAAATACTAGCAATATGCATTCAAAACCATATCAAGAAAATTGCACACCACGACCAAGTTGGTTTCATTCCAGGGATGCAAGGCTGGTTCAACATACGCAAATCGATACATGTCATTCACCACATAAATAGGACCAAAGGCAAAAATCACATGAGCATCTCACAATCACATGGTGATAGAAAAGCATTTGACAAAATCCAATATCCATTCATGTTAAAAACACTGAAGAAAATCAGAAAAGAAGGAACTTATTTCAACATCATTAAAGCAATATACAATAAACCCAAAGCCAATATCATTTTGAATGGGGAAAAGCTGTAAGAATTCTGTTTAAAATCATGAACAAGAGCCAGGTGTGGTAGCACATGCTTGTAATCTCAGTACTTGGGAGGCTGAGACAGGAGGATTGCAGGTTTGTGGCCAGCCTCAGCTACTTAGTGAGGCCCTCCACAACTTAGTGAGACCTTGTTTCAAAATAAAATAATAATAAAATAGGTCTGGGGGTGTAGCTTGGAGGTGGAATGCCCCTGAGTCCAATCCTCAGTACCGAAAAAAAAAAAAAATCAGGAACAAGACAAGGATGCCCACTATCACTCTATCACCACCCCTTTTCAATATAGTACTTGAAACTCTAGCCAGAGCAATAAGGCAAGAGAAGGAAATCAAAGGAATATAAATAGGAAAAGAATTGCAGATGACATGATCCTAAACTTAGAAGACCAAAAGACTTCTAGAGTTAACAAATTCAGCAAAGTAGCAGTATACAAAATCAATGTACAAAAATCAGTACCTTTTCTATACACCAACCATGAATCTACTGAAAAAGAAATCCAGAAAACAATTCTATTCATAGTAACCTCAAAAATAAATACATAAATAAAATATCTAGGGATAAATATAACCAAGAAGATAAAAAAAACCTCTACAATTAAAATTAGGAAACACTGAAACTGAAGATCTTAGAAGATGGAAAAATCCTCCATGTTCTTGAATAGGCAGAATAAGTATTGGCTAACATGGCCATTTTACCAAATGTGATCTACATATTCAATGCAATCCCTATTGAAATACTAATCCCTATTGAATATACCCTGCACAAGAGATGGATCACTCTTCACAGACCTAGAAAAATCAGTCCTAAATTTCATATGGAGAAACAAAAGACCAAGAATAGCTAAAGCAATTCCCAGCAATAAGAACCAAGCAGAAGGCATCACAATTCCTGACTTTCAAATTATACTATAGATCTACAGTAATAACAGCAGCATGGTATTGGCACAAAAACAGCAATGGAACAGAAGATACAGAAACAAATCCAAACATTTATAGCCAATTGATTTTAGACAAAGGTGCCAAACACGTATGTTGGAGAAAAGATAGCCTTTTCAACATATGATCTTGGGTAAACTGGTTATTCATTCATAGAAAAATGGAGTTAAACTTTATTCTCTCACCCTGCACAAGAGTCAAGTCAAGGTGGATCAAAGACCTGGAAATTAGACCAGAGGCTTTGAAATTACTAGAGAAGGGCATAGGTCCAACAGTCCAACATACAGGCACAGGTAGAAACTTCCTCAATAAGACCTCTAAAACTCAAGAAATTTAAACAAGAATTAATAAGTGGGGTGGTATTAAATTAAAAAGTATCTGTTCAGCAAAGGAAACCATCAAGAGTCTACAGAGAGTCTAAAGAATGGGAAAAGGTCTTTGTCAGCTACTGCTCGGATAGAGGATTAATATCTAGAATATACAAAGAACTTAAAACACAACACTAAAAAAACAAAAACAAACAAGCAAAAAACTAATCAATAAATGAGCAGTTGATCTAAATAGACACCTCATAAAAGAAGAGATACAAATGAAAAATAAATATATGAAAAATGTTCAACATCATTAGCAATAAGGGAGATGTAAATCAAAACTACATTGAGATTCCATCTAACCCCAATCAGAATGGCAATCATCAAGAAGTCAAAAAACAATAAATGTTGGCAAGGACTTGGGGAAATAGTAACTTTTTTACACTGTTGGTGGGATTGCAAATTAGTGCAGCCACTATGGAGACTTGTGTAGAGATTCCTCAGAAAACTGGGAATGGATCCACCATAGGATCCAGCCATACCACTCCTAGGTATCTTTCTAAAGGGACTAAAATCAAAATATTATGATGGTACATGCATATCCATGTTTACAGTTGCACAATTCACAATAGCAAAATTATGGAACCAACCTAGGTGACTATCAACAGATGAATGGGTTACAAAATTATGGGATATCCACAAAATGAAAATTCTACTCAGCAATAAAGAAAAACAAAATTATGTCATTTGCAGGAAAATGGACCTGGAGAACATTATGTTAAGTGAGATGAGCCAGTCAGAGAAAGTAAAGGGACCTATGTTTTCTTTCATATGCAGAAACTAAGGAGTGATCAGGACACAAGAGGGACTTCAGATAATAGAAGAGAAATACCAGTGGAGTGACAGAGGTGGGTATGAAGGAGGGTCAGGGTGGGGTAGGAGACTGAAGGAAACACACTTCCACTGATGTTATATACATAAGTGAAATGGCCATGTATGGGGAAGGGGCGGGAGCTGAGAGGAAGCTCCCCAAGTGCCGTGTGCATGTATGTCCCTATCACTCTGAACTACATTATGATGTGAGACTACAATGAACCAATACAGGTATATATAAATAGAAAACACGCAGTCCACACAATGGACTTAAAAAAGAAGAAAAGGCTGTAATGTATGATAAAATAAATGAACTTGGGGACATGATACTAAGTGGAAAAAGGTAGTCATAGAAGGACAAATATTGCATGATTCCACTTCTATGAAGAAGCTAAAATAGTCAAAATCATAGAAGCAAAGTATATTAAAAAAATAAAAAGGGCTGAGGATATAGCTCAGTAGTAGAGCACCTTCATTCCCCAGCACCTTCCTCCCACAATTATCCAACTGTACACCTGGAAGAGGTGGATGCACTAATGTAAATTATACCTTAGTAAACAGGAAAAAACAATTTTTAAGAAGTGGGACATAAAACATGAAAGGAAGTAGACTTATAACCTCTGTCCAGGAGGACCCGTCTGAGCTATGACCTAAGGCTCAAGAGACTACTCACGAGGGTTTTCTGTAAATGTAAAACCTTTCCCGCTCACGGTCTTCATCCTTCTCATCCTTCTCAGAGTCTTCACTGGTAGAAGACAAACTGTCATCCCGTCGGCCCTCTTCAGGCTGGAAAGGAATGCTTGGGGAAAACCCTCCTGGAGTCTTGGGAGAACTGAACACGGAACAGGAGCCTTCGCTGTTTGTTGAGTAATGAGATGGACCTTCAACAGTCACCGACAAAAGGTCCAGTTCTGTCTCCTCGGGAAACTGAATGTTAAAAGAGAAAATATGAATCAGATTCACACTTCAAGTTTCTTCTCAATTAAAGAACAAAAACCAAAAGCATGCGTTTAAACATTTTAAAATTCTCTCAGAGCTGAATTTCTTCACTCTGAACTGAAAGAAAGGGCAGATTGAGGAACACAGGACACAGAACAGCAAGGAGGGAGAAGGTCAACGACAGAGTCACTCTACTAGCTCTCTAAAAAACAGTGAGATTTTATTTTATAGGAACATACATCATATTAATTAGCAAACATTGCAATTCTTTAAATCAGAAGTTAAACATGGGAACAAAAGGAATGTAATCAACCACAAATCAGAATGGCAAGAGCAATTAGCGACTGAACAGCATGCAGCGTGCAGTCAGTACAGGACACCAACTAGCCTCATGTTGCAGAAGCTTTTTGTGGATGTATCTTTAACAAATGAGTTTCTTACAGGCTGAAGAAAGATGTGTAAAAGATTGAGTAATAAAACTTGTATCAAACAAACTTAAAGATGTTGTATTTTAGGCAGACATAGTGGCACATGCCTGTAATCCAAATACTTGGGAGGATGGCAGGTTCAAGGCCAGCCTCAGCAATACAGTGAGACCCTTAGAAACTTAGGGAGACTATTTCAAATGAAAAGTAAAAAGGGTTGGAGATGTAGTCTGGCAGTATAATGTCCTTGGGTTCAATACCCAGCATTAAAAACAAACAAACAATCCCCACACACACAAAATAAGAGTGCTGTATTTTAAGGTAAATAGTTTGTATAAATACCATGTTTTTAATTCCGTATTTTAGCAGGAGGCCACTGTTTTTAAAAAGTCGAAAAAACCTACACAACTTACTATGATCTAATTTTGATTCTCAGCTTATAGAGCTGTTTGAATATCATTTGAGAATGATTGGTCTTTGTTAAGTATAATGTGCAAGGTAATGTAATTTATTCCTAAAAACTACCGCATGCTACTAAAGATTCATAATGAAATCCTACAATCAAAATTTCAAACATTTGCAGAGACCAAGTGTGCTTTATTTTATGAAATGAACATGTTCCTGAGTAAACAGAAAAAATCAGGTTTGTTGAAATTATCTTTCAAATTTTGGTAAGTTTCTGTAGAAAATTATCTGTTTTATGTTTATAAGTAACCATACCTTAATAATCTATTTTATAATTTATAACTAGCAAATCTGGTAATCTCATATTTATTATCTAATTTGATTCTATATATCATTTTTATAAGCAGGGTACAGTTATGATAAATAGGACTTGAATCACTTCAAATATTAGTATCTTTAAGAATCATCTAATTAGGGTTGGGGGTGTATGTAGCTCAGTGGTAGAATGATTTCCTATGTATGTGGGAGGCCTTGGGTTTGACGCTTAGCATGGTCAAATAAAATTTAAAGTAAAAATAAAAATTTTCCCCTAATTAGTTGAGTTCACTCAATTCACATAGAAGATTTATTTCCAAGTTTTTTTTTTTTTTTTAGAAAAAAAGAACTACTCACCACGCTTAGTATACTATAATCTACTAGTTCTAAAACAAAATCCCATTTGACTGAATTCATTATAACTTTGGTATGTATGCTGAGACTAAGCTTGAGAAAGTAAAGAAATGAAATGAAAAAACATTAGGGAAATATTTGGTTTAAAAATGTTAATTCCATAAGTAAATGAATCATTTAATAAAGATTCTATTAGTGACTCAAAATAATATTCAACAGTTAATTTGTTATTCTGAGTTATATTTTAATACTAGTTTAAAGTACTTAGAAGATTCCTGTTTTTGAAAAGATTAGTTTTGTAGTTCCAAGTAAAGAAAAGAGATTTACTTAGGGATCAGCAAATAACTAATAAATTGCAGTTTATGGTTTATGATTTGGTGAATTGATTTGATAAACTGATTTAGATCTTTTAATTTTAAAGATCAAAATAATATTAAACCATGTAGAAGAACAGAACTAAAACATATGCATGCAAGAGCTTAAAAATATATAATGAAAAGAGATCCAAATAATTTTAAATTTTCATGTAAGATATTTCTCAGGTCTGAGTTTAGTTTGCAATGAAAGAAAGACATTTTGAAAGCAGATTTTCAGGGTGGTTAATTAGTTTTAGAGAAAAATTTTTGTTGTTCTTAGTAAGTACCTGAAAATACCCTTCCCCAGGAGAGCTGGTCTGTGGTGTACTTTCCAATACGGTATTTTTCAACTTAATTAAAATAATAAGAAAATAAAATAAAAACTCATGAAAAATAACAAACAATGGTTTAAAAGTTAACAAATATACAAACATAAAACAAACATTCTAACATGCTATAATATGAGAATACAACTTTGATGGCTGACCTTCCAGTTTCTGTTATTAACTATATATATACACTTTCAACTAGAATACATACACAAGTACAAGTATTTCACAGTTACAACGTGTATAAGACATCACAATGTGGATTCTCATTTGCAAGAAAAATTGTTCAACATAAACTTTCCCACCTAAGAGCTAGTAGTAAGGGAGTCTCTGCTGGGCTTAAAAAGCAGAGAGGCCTGTAGTGAGGCTCCCAGCAAGGGGAGGGGAGAGGAGAGCCTTGCTACTAGCTGGTCAAGGGCAGACAAAGCTATAGTCCTCTCGTGGGAAGCAAGAACCAGTATTTTGAAATTGAACAATATTGTAATATTTTGATTTGTAAAAACTACTTAGCAATGTGTATTTCTAACAAATAATATCTCTCTTACTGTGTCCTGGATGTTAAAAGTTACTCTAGGCCCCGGAGATGCTGCATCCACACGGATTTCTGGAAGTTCTTCAGTTTCTCCTACTCGAGAGCTACAAGTAAAATATAAAGTTTTTATATACTAATATTCTCATCTTAAAAAATTCTTGAACTTTATAAAAGTCTCACTATAACATCAACATTCTAAATATTCTTATTAAAAGACTGAATTTTTTACATTCTACTTTTTAACCTTTAACATTAATCATATATAAAAGACTCAATGTTCTAATCAACTCAAAATTACAACATATAACGCAATTTTATAGTGTGGATTTAACACTAAAGCACTATTTATTTAACACATGCAATCACACATGTCCTAAACAGACATATGTAGAGCAACAGCTGTGAGTCTGTGGGTTTCCATTTCTTTGCTAGTCTAAACAGCAGCGTACTTCATTACTAAAAAGCACTTGCTGTATTGTGGCATAAATGTGGTAAAGGAATCTTCACATAAATGAAATTTGACAGTAACCAATATGATTGCTATTTTACTAAAAACGTCCACATTTACCATCTTAGTTTTACAGTTTCCTCAATTAGCACACAGTAAAAAAGTCCTTAACTTCAGTAAGAGGGCCGGCCACGTATTCCTTGTCTCAGATTGAAATGTAAATTACCTTGCTCTTTCCATTCGCTTAAGAGGTGGTCGCCCAGAAGCAGAAATGGTTTTTGACCGGTTGTAACTTGGTTTGTATCCCAAACCCCACTTATCCTTTAGAGAAGCCGCCTAATGAAATGCAAAAAGAGAAAAGTGATGCAGACAATTGTTTATTGTTGTCTATCACTTTGTAGAAAAAGAAAACATTCTACTGTTAGGCAAGTCCGCTCACTGCCCCAGCCAACTTTAGAGGTGAATCACCAAGGGGAGACTGTGCAGTGAGGGCAGGAGTCACCGGCTGACGCGGGAGTAGAGAAGAGCAGGAGAAGACTGGGGCCGCATTGAGGAGCACAGAAGCAAGGCGAGAATAAAGGAGATGGCTAAAAGGAATGGAGGACACAAATGAGAACGCTGAGGAGGGGTGGGGGACCGCCAGTCATCTCAAGGACTCTGCAAAGGCAGACGTGCTATAGAGCTCTTCTTCATTACAACCAAGAAAGTAAAAAGTCACTTGAACGCTATCCTTGTATGCAAATCCCTTGCCTAGAAATGTGGTGAAGAGGCTATAAAAAAGATTTGGATACAGTAGAGGTTTTGAATTCAAGAAGGGCATGAGAACTGAAACTAGACGTTCAAAACCACCTTTCAAAAACAGATAAATGTTTGTTTGGTTTTTTATTTTTATTTTTTTTTTAATTTTTTTTTTTTGTGTGTGTGTGTGTGTGTGTGTGTGTGGTACTGGGGATTGAACTCAGGGGCATTCTACCTCCGAGCTACACCCCCAGCCCTATTTTTTATTCTTTATTTTGAAACCGAGTCTCACTAAGTTGCGGAGTGCCTCACTAAGTAGCTGAGGCTGGCCGCGAACCCGTTTCCTCCGGTCTCAGCCTCCCGAATGCTGGGATTACAAGCGTGCGCCACCACGCCCGGCTGGAAGGGTTCAGCCAGACATGGTGGCGCACGTTTGTAATCCCAGCATTTGGAAGGCTGAGACCGGAGGATCCGGGTTTTCGGCCAGCCTCAGCTACCTAATGAGGCACTCTGCAACTTAGTGAGAGAGACCCTGTTTCAAAATAAAGAATAAAAAATAGGGCTGGGGGTATAGCTCAGAGGTAGAATGCCCCTGAGTTCAATCCCCAGTACCACACACACACACACACAAAAAAAAAAAAATTAAAAAAATAAATAAATAAAAAAAGCAAACAAACATTTATCTGTTTTTGAAAGGTGGTTTTGAACGTCTAGTTTCAGTTCCTTGTGAGGTGCTTGGAAGTAACCACTCGGTCCTATTGCTGAGCAACAGAAGTGAACACTCTTCCTGAATCTGTAGGAGAGGAGCATGCAGAGCAACGGCACCCTGAGACCAGAAGCTGCAGGTAAATGCGGTGAGCCAGTGCCAGGAGGAAAGTCTCCTGATGCGATACTGAAGGTGCAGGCAGATGAGCCCGCCCAAGGCCCCACTGCAGGGTATGCCCACAGTGCTCTAAGACTCTCCTCCAGGAGTCTCACCAGATCCCAAGAAGGGAAACTGGAGAAAAACTTCCTCAGGCTTCTATAGGGAAGGAAAGGAACCATTTTGAAAATCGCTAAAGTACAGTTGTCATTCAGAGTCCTTGGGGGATTGGTTCCACAATTCTTCACAGAAGCCAAATTTTGAGGATGCTCAAGCTCCATACTAAAATGACAGTCTTTACGTATAACCTGCATATATCCTCCTGCATACCCTAAATCTCCAGATTATAACACCTATGTTACAGTATATTGTTTAGGGAATAATAGCAAGAAAAATGTCTGCACGTATTCAGTACAGATGCAGTTATTTTTACCTGAATACTTTTGGTCTGTGGTTTTTGAATCCACGGACAGAGAAGGCTGACTGTACTCTGTTCTTAGCAAGGCCTGCCTACAGAAGAAACTAGTCATCCAGAGCTCAACCTGCTTTGGGGGATATTATCAAAGCAAAATGGCCAAGCAGAAGGGAAATACCAAGCTTCCATAAGCTCTGGCCATATTGTTCTACCTAAGTTGGAAGAAAAAAAAGGACAAACGTTACAGTGCAGAGTCAAGGCTCTCTGAAAGGCTGAAGCCCGACCAGAGGGTGATGCAGCACTTCACCTCCCTGATCCCTTCACACCGCATCACCAAGGGCAAGCAATGACGTTCCTCTGACCTGCTGCCGCATGTCTGGCTATCAAGAAAATTACAAGGCGTACTAAAAGGCAAAAAAGAAGTCTACCCTGAAGAGAGAGACCAAGGATCCGATCCAGACATGATAGCAATGTTGGAACTGCCATACCAGAGACTGTAAATAATCACAGAGGATCCTTGTGAGGATTTAGTGGGCTGTCAAACGTAAAGTGCTTTAAATAGTTCCTGGTACATAGTAGATCTGATACAAACTAGGAGGTCTTATCAACAGCAATGAAAGAAAAAAAGAGAATACAAACATCATCACAGATAAGTTTCATAAGGTAACAAATACAAATAGTCACATAAAATTCTTCAATAGGTACTCACTCGCATACTGGATCTTCGTAGTTTTTTACGAACATCTCTTCGAATGTCATTCACAGCCACAGATTCTAACTGTTGGTAACGTTGAATTTCCTGGTTTATGGTTCCTTCACTTGCACCTAATTTTCTGAATGCAAAACAAATATGGCAATCATTATAAAGAAGTAACAAAGTAAAACTTATTTTTTTTAATATGCTATTGTTGGTGCATTATAGTCTAACATCTTAATGTAAATCATGTTGACAGTGCCATACACGCACACAGTGTTTGGTCCCCCCCCCCCCCCGTTACCCCCCAATAAAACGCTCCTTCAGTCTCTATACAAAGTACTGAGATTGACATTGGTATTTTCACAAACTGATTTTTATGTGCTTCATATTAATTCTCTCACTGGTTAGAATACCAAAGATCCCATATGGTCAGAATAAAACCCTCTATAACTTTAACACTCATCTGCAAACTGTAAAACAAAACAAGATATCCCCAAACCTGTCTAACATTTGAGGAAATGCTTCTTACTCATTTCTGTGTCAAGAATCTCTGACAATTTCATGAAAACCACAGACCTGCTTTGTAGAAAAATGTCTGTCTGTATGTAAAATTCTATATATAATATAAGCCTCAGGTAAGATTTTGGAAGAATATATTTTGCTTCAAGTCACTGTTTCCCCTGAGAACATAACTCAAACTGTAATGTAAGTCAACAGGAAAATGTGAATCACTGTATGATAATTTATAGACAAGTTTTCAGGCAATGCCTTTCATTGTATAAAATGCATATATCTGTGGAAAAGTGACTGAATGGAAAAAAAACACAGGTAGGGATGTATGAAGGTTTAAAAAGATGAGGCATAACCATCAACTTTTGGGAAAATAAACGTTTCAACGTTTAGCAAGAAGAATATTTGTTCTTATAGTTCTTTTTTTCTTCTTTTTGTGGTGCTGGGGATTGAATCCAGGAGGGACATTCTAACCCTGAGCTATACCCCCAGTCCTATTTTTTTATTCTTCATTTTGAAACAGGGTCTCACTAAGTTGTGGAGGGGCCTCACTAAGTAGCTGAGGCTGGGCACGAACCTTTGATCCTCCTGTCTCAGCCTCCCAAGTACTGGGATTACAAGCGTGCACCACCACACCCAGCTCCAAGAGTTATTTCTTAGCATCATTCAGTAGGCACCTGCTCTCTCCTTTCCCTATCTCAGCTCCTCAGAACTGAAATACAGGGGGTAGGGGGCGAAGAGTAGTCAATTTTCCCTTTAATAAATTTGGATAATGTCGAAGAAATGTTGTGAGGATTAAACTGGGATGACATATAGCAAACTCATAATAGGCAGTTAATAAATGCTAATATTTTCTTTTGTAAAAATTTCTATTCCACTCGCATAGGGCCTGGTAGTCAATGACGGGTTCCATTTTCTCAGGGTAAATCAACCTAAGACAGGGCTCGTTGAATGATTCATCGAGACCCCATGACGGGTAAGATTAAGCACCTGGTAGGAAACGACCTAAGACAGGCACAGTCCTTTGTGCATTTTAAAATAAAAATGAGGGAGCTGTGGGAGTCCAGCTGGGCCCTTTCCCTCCGGCAGTTGCTATCTGCATATATGAGCAGTTATACTGACTCTTCTGCTATGGCTACATTGGCGTCTTGAAGTCTGGAGATTGCCCCTAGGATGCGTAGATGAAAGACCCTCCTACTTCTTAGAAAGTAAATATATGACCCTAAAGAAGTATGGTTTTATGACTCTAGAAAGTTTGCTTTACCAGGCTATGTTAAGAATGTGGGCTATACGTGTAAAATGAAGAAGTGGTGCTATTTGTGATCTGACAATGATTGATATGTCATAAATGTCATAAATGTTGTACTCAAGAAATGTATAAAAAATCTGTGCTGAAAAAATAAACAAATTTAAAAAAATAAAATAATTTTTTAAAAAAAATTCTATTCCAGAAGCACTGTCAGCAAACTACTAATGTGTACACACACACACACACACACACACACACACACATATACATGTAAAGATATACAAGGGGAGAGATGTGCATGGGATATAAGGTCAGTCATAATCTGTTCAGAATTGACGGGCTGTGAAGAGCAGTAAACTAGGGCTCCAGGTTAACTTTATTACTAATGAACTCGTGATCACAGGCAAATTATTACACCTCTCTGGACCTTGGTGACCCTACTGATATGCTAAAAGTTATATTAGTCCAAACCCGATTTCCACCATTTTTAGACCTTATGGTTCTTTTATTAGAGAACAGTGTATTAGGTTAAAAATCATAATACGTACTTAAGATCATCTATTACTTTGGCTTGTTCATTCAGTTCTCTGATATCCACTAAACGCTTCACAATTTTTCTTCCTCTAAGTTCTCCTGGCTGGCTGGAGGATGCTCCTTGTCTCCGATAATCTACAGTTTCCTGAAAAATCAAAACATATGTGTCAGTATCCCCCTCAGTTCACCCAGCAAATCTATACTACAAGATTGACAACTTAAATCAAGAAACGCATGCAAGAATCAAAGTGATCTACATTAGGTGAGATGATTGGGATTCTCCATTGATTCAAGTCTCTTCATTCTCACAAGGAATCTATTTAGTTGCTACCTACGTTTCCCCATGAGTGTGCTCTGCATGCTTTCAAATGAGACTGGCTAGACTGAGGGGAGCCCCACATCTTGGGGTCACACAGATACTCTGCAGGAACAGAATGGCGCTGATGTGGGGGCGTCAGGCCTAGTAGGTGATTTACAAGTCGCTGCCCAAAGGTGAGCTTGTGGCCATCTCCACTTACTGAACTTGCATCTGAATTCTAAATAATAAACAATATATTAATTTTTTAAAAATTCTTTCCAAGAACAAAACTACTTACTGGTATAATAGTTAAAAATTATTTTAAATACTTATTGAAAATCAACACCAAAACAAAAGCAGAATACTTGATACTATAGAATGTACAGTACAGATGGAAATATTTTTTTTTTTTTTTTTTTTTTTTTTTTGCGGTATTGGGGGTTGAACTCAGGGGCATTCTACCTCCGAGCTATACCCCCAGCCCTATTTTTTATTCTTTATTTTGAAACCGAGTCTCACTAAGCTGCGGAGTGCCTCACTAGGTAGCTGAGGCTGGCCGCGAACCCGGATCCTCCGGTTTCAGCCTCCCGAATGCTGGGATTACAAGCGTGCGCCACCACGCCCGGCTCAGATGGAAATATTTTTAAATGTGTACTTTCATTTTGTGTGTGCGCTTTGCTTTTTTTGAGATTCATTTATAAAATCTTTCTTAAGATACAACTCACATACCATATAATTCACCCATTTAAAATGTGTAATTCTTTTAGCATGTCTGCAAAGTCGTACAGCATCACACCCTCAGCTGGGAACATTTTCATCACCTAAACAGGAAGTCCATACCTGTTAACAGTCTCCCCCCTTGCGCTTTGCACTGCCCTCCCCACCTCTTAGGCCTAGGCATCCATGAATCTGCTTTCTGTCTCTATAGATCTTAGATCTGCCTGCATTCCACTCGTAACGTTAATACACCTATAGGTTAAGGCACAAGATGGAAGAAACACAGAATTGAGAAGAAAGTATCAAGTGCAGACCCGGGTAACCAACAATCCCTTCTCTTCCTCCACAAACAGCAACTATAATATACTAAATGATACCCCGGCCTCAGGGTAAGAGCCAGCTGAGCTTACTCACAGTGTGGATGGTGGGAGACATGGTGTCGACTTCATCCTCATCTGACAGGTCGGCTATGTTCACCGAGTTGAGGTCGGCGATGTCATCTATGTCCTCCTCTCCTGTCAGCGTCGTAAGAGTGTTGCCTAGAGCATTGAGCCTTTTCCCAATGTTTGGGTCCATGTGGACATCGATCCCACACATTTTCCACAAAACGTTGAGTGTCCAGGTTCCAGCACTACTACTTTCTGTTTCAATGAAGATGTGATATTTTTGGAAAGTCCTGAGCATAAGAACTTAAATAATCCTACATTTAAGTAATAGAAGTAGAAGTATATGATGGGCAAGTATAATGACCAATGTTTTTCACAGCAAGATCCATCAGAAACGTCACGCTATGAGGTTGGTTTCCATATGGTGTACCTCTGCTGTTTTCTGTGAATAGCACCTTTCTCTATCCTGAGAACTAAATCCCCTCTCCTGTCCCTATATTGATCTACTTTCCCATGGCTACAACAGAGATGGCTGTGATCCTAGCTCATTAGCCAGAAATAATTAGGTAAGCAGTCCAGGTGAACACTGAAACTCTTCTCTGGAGCTGGGATAAGGCTGGTCCCCTAGATCTAATGACGAGGAGTGGAGAATGAGGCTCATGCAAACTTGGCAGCCACAGGCCCTGCCATGTATAAGGAGTCATTAGTTAAAGTGATAAAAATAAAGGAGGCAGCCAGAGAGGAGCAAAGGCAAGAACTGGGAAGAGTCCTGCTAACAGCTGGGGCTGCAGTTCTGGTAGCTACTGAGGGCTTCCTTGAGACAATCTGCAAATACCCTTTTAATAAGCTCTCCCTGTAGTGAAGCTACTTCGAGGGGCTGTTGTTACTTACAAATCAACAGTCCTGATAAACTCATGCCCCCTCTCCCAATATGTCTGCTGGCTTCTGTTGCCACCCCTTCCTTCTAACAATGCTTTTTCAGTTCTTTGCTTGTGCGGACTGTAAGCCTTGGTGCTCTCAGCCTAACTAGAGTGAGCACTGCGGCTAAGGATAGAGTGGATAACAGGAAAACCCGCTAACCTTAGCCAGCTTGTATTCCTCTCAATATTTTAAGAGCCTTTAAACAAATGCCTCTAGCTCCCCTGCCCAATTTTGTAACACGAGAAGTGACAACAACCCGCACTGTGCCACGTCCTCTGAGTCAAGCATCAACACCCTCCAGTCACCTCCTTAAGTGGCTTCCTGGGTTTCTTTGCCTTCTAATTTGATAGTGTTGCCATTTGCTTTCTTGTTCAAAACTGTACAGTAGCCTCCCCACTGTCCCCCAACCAAGTCCAGACTCCTTAATTTGGCATTTCAGACTTTCCCCATCCTATTTTTCACCTAACTGTTTCAGCCACACTGAGCCACTCTGAGTAGACACTGCTTTAACATCTGAGCCATGGTTATTTTCTGTTTAATGTGTGCTCTTCCATGAAGTTTTCTCTTATCCTAATCCTCCCATATTGGAAATATTCTCTCCTTTTGGTACACTTCAATAGCAATTACATGTTGTTTTATAGTTTATTGTACACATCACTTATTCCAATGTAATTTTGCTGCACATTCAAAACTACACTAACAGAATTTAAATATGTGAAGGGTACAAAGTATATTAAATTCATCTTAATCTTTCCCAAAACATTTTGCAGCATATCTTGTACATAGCAATTATCTAATAATCATTAAGCACATGCAAATATTATTATAAAGTAGTTTTTAAAAATAGTAAAAAACAAAGAAACAGAAAACACACCAGAATCTGCTTAAAGATCCTTCTGATGTTAAAATGTAGCAGAAGTAACACTGGGTGTGAACCTACCAGCTGCTGCTTGTCCTGTAGTCCTTGAACATACTTCATAGGTGCCATCCGGAACTACACCTGCACAAAAGACCCCAAAGTAGCTTACAATAAAACACACTGTGCTTAAAACATGGCGCCATGACCTACTGCCCAGAGAGCATCATCCAAACACAAAGAGAAGCAGTAGCCTTTCTAGGTTTATCCATCTGCAGCAATGGAAGGAAGGGCTACATAACGATGCATTAGAGCTACTCCGTATCTCACACTATTTTATTCTGACTTGAACATTTTACTTGTAATTTTACCTTTAATTTCTGGTTGACTCTGAGACCCTAACTGTTTTAATATGGAACATTTATGAGAAAAAATGGCGGACTGCCATGATGTCAACTTCAAGGTTATGGATCTATTCCCGGAAGATATGATTTTTAACGCTGAAATATTTATGTCACCTAGCTTTAACCTGATAAACTTAAAAAAAGAGGTGAATTAAATCCAACTATTTATTTATTTATTTAATTTATTTTGGTGATACTGGGGATTGAACCCAAGAGCATTCTATCTCCAAGATATACCCCAGCCCTATTTATTTTATTCTTTTTTTTTTTTTTTTGCCATACTGGGGATTGAACCCAGGAGCATTTTACCTCTGAGCTATACCTCTAGTCCTATTTTTTTATTCTTTATTTGGAAATAGGGTCTCACCAAGTTGTGGAGGGCCTCACTAAGTAGCTGAGGCTGTTGGCGAACTTGCAATCCTCCTGTCTCAGCCTCCCAAGTACTAGGATTACAGGTGTGTGCTACCACGTCTGGCTCACATTCAACAATTTTAAACAGACATACCATTCTTGAAATAACCTTTAGACAAACTAAAAAATGATCAATCTAAACTTGATAGTACATAGTCTTAAATGCTATGCCCTCTGATAACTGCTTCTGAATCCTAAACTACTATTCAAGCGTCCAATTGGATCTACCACTTATTTTCTAAGAACTTTTGTTTTAAATTTGTGTTTTCTTGAAAATTTCCAGAAGAGAAAAATCCTCCTTAGGTATGCTACAATTTAGTTTGTGAAAGAGGCTGGACCTACTTGTTATTAAATACTAATTTCTATTATGTGTTTTTAAAAAAAAGGTATTGCTAATAACTTTAAAATCTAAATTGTATTTTAAACTTATATCCCACATGCAAATTCTAAGTCAAGAAAAAACTAGATCTGGCTTTAAGGTTTTGATTTTCTCAATTTGCTTTTATAATCCCAGTTACAAATCAGAACAAATTAACTCTACATCAGCTTTTCAAATTCAAGAATGCTAAAATGCAAAGAAAACCCCATGATATTTTAGTAACACAACTGAGGCCAGGTGAAAGGAAGAAAAAGTAAATAAAAAGGAGGTAGGAAACTTTTAGGAGTTCCTATCCCACCAAGTGTCAGATTATTTTAAAACACTAAATTCAAACACGTTTATATAATTCACACAATACAGGGCCATGATGAATTAACAAGGAATATAAGGACTCCAGAAGGTCTGAATCTTGAAGAAAAGGCCATCAGTTGGGTTCCTCTTCACTGTTCAGACACCATGGTACAGGATATTTTAAGGTGAAGGGATTTGAGAAACAGCAAATACAGGAAGGACTCTGATCTCCTCTGCAGCAGGTCCTAAGACTCTCCTGTGAGAGGTCTTCCCTACCCTTGGAGGAAAGGAGCACTTCATCTCCGAAAACAGGGAAGTGACCTTAAGAGCAATGTCAAGAGGCCTATTTCCTAGGCTTAGCTCATACCTCTTTTCTGTCTGTACTTTCTCATTACTTACTAGGTTTAACTTGTCATTAAACCTAGCATAAAACAAACTCGGGCTTAGCCATTTCTTTGGCTCTCCATTTCCTTATGAAGGCTCCTATGTTACATAAAACTTCTGAAATAAATGTGTACACTCTCTGTCTGCCTTTTATTATAGGGGCCCAGAAGAGAGCCTAAAAGAGGAGAATGAAAAGAGATTTTTCTTTGCACACATATCAAAACCAAGAATCTCATCTAAATTGTACTGCATTTGAATGCTAAAACTATAATTTTTAGTGTACAAATAATGGGAAGTTTCTCCATCCCTCAAAGAAAACCCAGCACTGGAAAGATTTTCCTCTAGTAGAAAGGGGAGAAAAACTGCACAAATGACAGCATATCACCTTCTAAAAATAAGTATTAGTTGGCTTACAAGATTGGCTGGGGAATTTTAGTTCCCAATTCTTTAATTCCTCCTGTAATCGTTCTTCATTATTAAGATTAATGATGTTTTATTTTATAATATGTAAACTATTAAAATAGAAACAAACTCTTCTACTTTCAAAATAGCATTTCAACACAGCACTAGTTATGCCCAAACTGAATATTATGGAATCTGAGGAATTCATATATTACATTCTGGCTTCCTATAAATGTATTCATATCAATATTAATTAATGTTGGAGTTCCGAGACTGAGAAACTTATAACCTGTTCTATATTTTAATAGCTAGGTCTTACACATTTATTACTTTCTTTCACGATCCTTATGGAAAAAAGATGCCTTAAAAGGTCACATTCATGGATGAATTACAAGAAAAATCAGGGAGCGAGCAAGCTTCAAATGGTGGTTCATTTACCCAAATTACTGAAACCTGCAGTTTTCCACAAATACATGTTTTGTTACTTTTAATAGCAATTGCCCTTATTTCATAAAGTCTAAAAACATTCCTATACCAGAAAATACTTTCGTATAAAACCTGAAGACTAAGTTTTATGTTCTAAAATTCTAAGCCTTATATACATGAAAATAAAAGACACTCACAGGCATTCATTACAAGATCCCCGCGAATTTCTGGTTTCCAGTCGTCCCACGAGGTCTCAAAACCATCAGCAAAACGGATGCAGAAGTTTTTGAAGTGCCCTTTGCTGACCAGAGACTCTGAAGAGCAGGCGGTGATGAGTGTGCTTTCGATGGTCAGCACCAGAGCAGAGCCAGTGTCCAAGTCTCCAGTGTGATTAGACTGCAAAGCACACCAAAGAAGGAAGAAGACAAAAGTTGACATTCATAGGAATGAAAAATTTAGGAAAGGTTAAGCCTAGAAATGCTCATTATGAAGCAACTTATAAAGAATTTTTTTTTTTTTTTTTTTTTTTTTTTTTTTTTTGGTACTAGGGATTGAATCCAGGGGAATTCTACCTCTGAGCTAAACCCCCAGCACCCTATTTTATTTTTCACTTTGAAACAGGGTCTCGCTAAGTTGTGGAGGGCCTCACTAACTTGTTGAGGCTGGCTGCGAACCTGTGATCCTCCTGTCTCAGTCTCCCAAGTACTGGGATTACAAATGTGTGCCACCATACCCAGTGAAATATAAGTTTTATATGTTAAATTTCTTAAGGAAAATTCATTTCCCATTTGCATTTTTCCTTACTTAATTTGCAAAGGGCTAATTACCTATTTTTCCCCATGGAGTCTGTTTTAGTTATGGAAAACACTCTCCCTATGACACCCACCCCTGGCCTTCTTCCGAAGCCCTCCATCACACCATCAAAAAACTGCCATATTTTAATTCCTGAGATGCAAATATACCAATGCCGTCCACCTTCAACTGACAGTTTTGCTAGACAGAATCCTAAAAGATAAATGTATCCGATACTGGTCACAGGCTATTTAAGTAAATTAAACAGTATTCTATATTTGTTTGCTGTGACTGTTACTTCTAGGCCTGATGGGCCCATAGCCCTTTCTCACTTACTCACATATCCCTGCAAACATGCATTCCTCAGAATTGGTCCTCAATTGTGAAAACTGCTTGATCCAGGTGTACACATCACTTGGAAGTTTCATTATCACTAAATATTTCAGTTTATAAGCATTTTAGATTTTTCTGCCCTATTATAGATGAGGTTATTAATTATTTTCTTTTTTATATCTTTTTAAAATTTTTTGTGGTACTGGAGATTGAACTCAGAGGCAATCTACTTTGGAGCTACATCCCTAGCCCTTTTTAATTGATTTATTTTTATTTTGAAACAGGGTCTCATTAGGTTGCTAAGAGTCTGGCTAAATCGCTGAGGTTGGTTTCAAACCTGTGATCCTCCTGTCTCAGGCTCCCAAGTACTAGGATTTCAGGCATGTACCACGCCTGACTTTAAATAGTATTGTTAACTGTCCTTATTTCATTTTTATAAACAAGTCTAAACCAAAGATTTTTTTGTTAAAAAGCAAAACAATAAAAAGATTCTGAAAACCAATTTATTTATAAAAATAAAAATTTAGAGTTAGCAGATAGATCTCAACCATACCACTATCCTGAAGCATATCAGAGTGCTTCAGAGAGAAGTCTCATGCTACCAGTAACGGATGATGAATAAGGAACTGGATATTACTCGCTAGCTGCTAAGTTCAAGTGTCCTCCCGAACACGTTATGGCTGTAGAAAGGCCTCCTTTTCAGCCCTGGAGTGAAAGGACTATGCCTTGTCCTCTCTAGTACCTGGGCAGTGTTTGTGATGGGCAGGCAGATCCCCAGATCATTCACGGTCAGCTGGAGGAAGAGCGTCCCAAAGGCCTGGGCTGATGTCTGCTGGATACCAGGCAGCATGTCTACCACCTCCTTTGTGGCCATGTGAATATCCTTGTGCAATGCCATTCGCTGTTCATTCCAGTTGTCATAGGCAGCCTTATAATTCAGCCAAAACAGAACCGCTTTCGAGAAGTAAGGGAGGGAGGAAGGAAAATTAGGATCAATGCTGTAAATGGTTTACAATGTTAAGTAAAGCTTGACAGCTGTAAAATCCTATGGATAAATAAAAATTACTCCCAGGAAACTATAGCATTAGAATTAGAAAGGATCAGCTGGGTGTGTTGGTGCACACTTGTAATTTCAGTACTTGGGAGGCTGAGACAGGAAGATTGCAGCCAGCCTCAGCAACAGGAGGCCCTCCACAACTTAGTGGGACCCTGTTTCAAAATTAACATTTAACTAGACTGAGGTGGTAGCTCAGAGGTAGAACATCCTTGGGTTCAATCTCCAGTACCACAAAAACAAAATAAAACAACAACAACAACAACAAAAGAATTAGAAAAGATCTAAGGGGATAGTCAACATTTTTCATTGGCAAATGAAAAAAGGCAGAAAGCAGGCATCTGCATAATGGCAGTAGAAAGA
Organism: Graphiurus murinus; assembly: GCA_004027655.1. Lineage (NCBI taxonomy): Eukaryota > Metazoa > Chordata > Mammalia > Rodentia > Gliridae > Graphiurus > Graphiurus murinus. The sequence continues at coordinate 28,697 of PVLC010015753.1, forward strand.
AAATCCAGGTCTATGCATTTGTCCAATATTTGCATAATGCCTAGTAATATGCTAGGCACTGAAATGATCCTTGTCCTTACCTGTAGAGTACTTCTAAACAGTCTCTAAGAATGGAGAGGTGTATAATGCTGGGAATATATATTAAAAGGATTTGATTTAGAGAAAAAGGCCAAAGACATGTGTTAACAAGAAAGCAACCTTGGAGATGATTCTCTGGGTTTTATGCTTTTATGCTCCTCTTCTTCAGCCACAGAACTCCTACTTCTATTTTCATTACCCTAGGTAAGCTGGGAAATATGTCCTAGGCTGCAGTTATTCACTCAATAAACAGGTAGTTAAAACAAGGGTGGGAGCTGGGCGTGGTGGTACACACTTGTAATCCCAGCATTTGGGAGACTGAGACTGGAGGATCCAGGTTCGCGGCCAGCCTCAGCTACTTAGTGAGGCACTCTGCAACTTAGTGAGACCCTGTTTCAAAATAAAGAATAAAAAATAGGACTGGTGGTGTAGCTCAGAGGTAGAATGCCCCTGAGTTCAATCCTCAGTACCGAAAAAAAAAAAAAAATTATGGGGTGGGGTAGAGGTGGAGGAAGGACAGGAGGAAGGGGAAGAAAGGAGGGAAGAAAGGAGAGAAACCACCGTAAGGAAAATCTTCCCTTCTGGCCAGAGAAGTAGAAGAACTGTGCCACGGACACCAAGAGTAGAAAGGATGCTCAGAAGCACTGAAAGTGGACGAAAGGAGAAACCAAAGACATATGTACAGGAGTTAGAAAAAGAAAATGTCATCCATGACACTGCCGAATGGGCAGTTTTCTAACAAACATTCTATCACCAACCTAAGGCCACTGCAGACTGAAATCTTCCTTGGCTTCAAAAAGGACTCATTACCTCTAAAATACAATTCAACATATTTGCCCAACCCACACTAATTACACTCTGTCTGCATGGCTAGCCTTCTCTCCCTCCCGTTTTTTTCCTTATGAAAGGGGCATCTGTGCTGCCTTAGATGGCCATGCTCACACGCACTCGTTCACACTCTCTCTCTCTCTCACATCTGGCACACGCACAGCTGACTCTCACTACACGCTGGGGACTGTGGTTGGCTCAAGACAAAGGTGACTAAGAGAAGCTTTTGTTCCCATCTCTACGGTGAGCTCCATTCCAAGTTGAATCTGAAGAATCTGTTTTTCCTCTAAAAAGCACAGGAAGTTATAGGCTCCCTCAGATCCTACAAGATACATCTCTGACTTGACCTGGGTCGACTTCGGTCTCTTTTCCATTGGACTAGGTCCCTTGAGGGTAGAGATCCTGTTGTCTACTCTTGTATTCTACTTCTAGATAGTACACAATAAGTGTTTAAGAGCAAATGAATAAACACAGTGCCAAAACACAAATGGGTGGATTAGTTATCAAAACCAAAAAATTTAGTATTAAAGTTAAAATTTGGGATTACACACTATTTAGAAATAAAAATAATTTTATAATGAAGAATAACTTAAAAACTAAAGGGAATGAACAAGTTGTTTTAAGATGCCACATTACAAATTCAGGACATTCAGCTGTCAAGCATTTATGCTAGTAAACTACAGATCATTTTTACTGAGCACTTTCAAAGCATTTAAAATCCCAGAAGATAGTAATGACTGATTTAATCTTACCTCTGTCAAAGGCCACAGGCTGTGCATAAACAATAGGTCTATTCAAGGTGATAAGCACAGCTTCTCTATCTGAAGAACCACTGATTTCTTCTCGAAGGGCATTCCTTAATCCAATTCTAGTTTTAAAATAGGCGACTTGATGAAAATCAGAACCAGCTTCTTCATAAACCTAAAATAAAATTTACAGCTCAATAAAATCAAATGATGGAAAGTGTTTTAATAAAAGGAAACTAAACATCCTTAATGGCATTAATGATACTGTTCACCAAAAGAAATAAAGTACATTTTTCTCAATCTCAATGATTAGTGATATATTTCTTAGATTTTTGTGTCAAAAATGCGTAAGGGCTGACCAAGGGGTTCAGTGTTTGCCTAGCACATGCCAGGCCCTGGGTTTCATCCCCACACTGAAAAAAGAGGTAAGTATGAAGTCATACAAAAGTTAGGACAATGGTAATGTGGTCAATGTTTCAAAATAATTACTCTCTCCTTCCAAAACATGCTTTCATTTGAAAAAAAGACTGTTTTTTAAGAGATAGAGACGTTTTCATTCATTTCTTTCCTCACATACTCTTGAATGTAGCCACTCAATTTTTAAACTGTGACTGGCATGTTTTAAATTGCCTCTTCAAGTCAAAGCAGAAAAAAAAGGCTAAACCATACATAATTTTTAGCAAATGAAAAGAACAAAAAAATTCTCAATTAGCAGCTAAAGTTAATTTTTATAAAACAGAGAATGTGAACTGCTGTCTTTAAAAAACATTACATATTTAACATTGTTATATGTAAAACTTGCCAAGATTTTACAGAAAAGCTATAAACCTAACACTTCAGGCACTGACTAATGTTTGTACAAGGCACTGAAAAAAATTGTTTAGCAAACTTTTTAAAAAAAACTGACAAGCAAATATTTATGAAGATATTGGGTTAAGTTTCACAACACTTGATGAAATGCCAAGGTAAAACTGTAAAGGCCTTCTTAAATGAATTTTAATGAAAATCTACATTCACAAATTGTAGAAACTTTAAATACTTTTGTAAAAATAGTAATATGTACGTTAAAGTAGTTCAAATTGATGTGCAAAATTGAAAAGATACAGTGCTAAACTCAATATATTCTGTACACACCTGATGCTTGACAATTTGTCCCAATGCCAGATTTAAATCCACTTGGCATTTTCCAAAGAGTTTTAGATAGCTGCTACTTCCGGGTGAAGCTTTAGTTTGAAGTCGGTTCGAAAGTTCCAGTTCAATCAATCCAGTTTCAAATCTCACAGCTCTCATTGAAGGAGTTGTGGCTGTTACTTGAATACCCTAGCCGATCAAACATTATGAGGAAAAAAAATCTTAATAATATAGACTCACACAAATACAGTCTTTCAATATATGATAAATAAAAATCATGTTTTAAAACATGTATAGGATGTGACTAAGGAGCAGATAAACCTGGTAATATTCTTTAAATTTCTCATGTTAGTAGGACATTTTTAGCTATATACATATTTTTAATTATTTGGAAACAGGGTCTCACTAGGTTGCTGAGAGCCTCACTACATTGCTGAGGCTGTCCTCAAACCTGTGATCCTCCTGCATGAGCCTCTCAAGTGCTGGGATTATAGGTATGTGCCACCATGCCCAGCATTCAAACAATTATTACAGCTTTTTTTTTTTTTTTTCCTGACAGATGTGGTTATAGTTTATTTTATCTGCTATTTGGTAATTTATGTGTTATAAAAATTTCTTATTACAAGCATATATTAAGTAGGAAAATACTTGTGAAAGCATCATTATTATCTAGATGTTACCTTAAACTGCAAGTTCAGGGAATAGAGGAGGATTTTAGGCTTATCTCCATCTGCTGTTCCGTCATGTTCATTCCAGAGTGGAATAGGCTGCTCTCCACCTAAGAGAGTGCAAATAACTGAGGGTCTGGGGCCATTTCTTTAAAAGGAAAAAAGTAACTATTTTGTGCATTAGAAAAAAAAATTGCCACTAAAACAAATATTTCCTTTTTACTGACAACTAATCCAATCTTTGCTTTCTATCTTTAGTCGAGTTATACTTTACTGAGGCAGGTGTATATAAGATATAAAACAGTTCTACATATATAAATGATAAGAGCACTTTATAAAGAGTAATTAAAACACTGGATATAATTGAACAAATATGTGATTATACATCTCAGAAAATACTTTTGAGGCAAAAATGTAGACTGAATTAATTTCTTCCACCAACAACATGAACTTTTTTGTTTCTATTTAGATGTGCTGCAAACAAAAATAAAATTAAAGGTAAATAAAAATAAGGCGGTAATGTGCATTAATAATAAAGAGTGTAACATAAAGAAGTTTTTTCTATAAATTAAAAAATACTGGTGGCAAAGACCCTGGTAGTAAAGCTCCTATTAACAGAGCTTTTTTTTTTTTTTTTTTTTTTTTTACTAGATAATGTGGCATTCAGGAAATAATGTCCTAACATTTTAAGATATAACTTCTATTTCTATTATTGATGTTACTCTTAATGCTTTTTCCCTAGATTTGAAAACTTTTCTGCATGCCTATCTTTCAAATATTCTGTTTAAGAATGATTAATCTTTCTGTACACATTTGAGTTTAGCATTACCCCAAGGAGTTTGTACAGGTGTCTTGGGATTTTTTTTTCCTACTATGGACCACGGATGTATCAAAAGAATAAGAACCAAACAAATACAAACATTTTAAGAGAAAAATTGGTCTTTTATAGGCTCTTGAAATTTTAGACCAGGGGTCAAAATATATTCAATTAGTAAAAATATACTTTAAGTTTTCTACTAGAACAGAAAAAGAAAGTAAAAGTTAGAAAGGCATATAAAGTTACTGAATGGCAGAAGGTACATACAAAGTAAGACAGAAAAGGTAGACAGGGCCACACACCTGGACCCTCAAAGAAGAAAACCCGTATGTACCTAAGGATGAATAAAGACACAGGAGAGAGGAAGGGATAGGAACCCAAGCATGCAGGCCTCGTGGATGAACAGTACCAGCCGTGTGACATAACGTGCATTTGCATTTGGGGAGAACAGGTAGGTAGTGCATGCCTGTGTCTGCCCAGTGCCTGCCTGTGTGCTGCATGCTCCTGCTTTGATATTCTACTCTGCTTCCAGCACCGGGTCATCTCTTCTTGTTTCTCTTTTACTATAATCAGGTGCTTCCCTCCTCCCGTCTCTCCTATGCAAGCCCCATCAGTGATGACCCACGGCAGCCCCCACTGCCCTTCCCGTTTAGTCTATCTTCCTCCCACCACCTTCAAGCCTCTGGTACTCCAAATCAGGGTCATCTTTTCTTCCATACCTTAACTTCAGTGGCCACGTAATCGGGAAGCCTCACGCTTGTCCCAGTAGATGGCACTGGCCTTACTCCTCAGCTTTCACACATTAGATCCTGTCATGGCCCAGCCCTCTGGTCACTGGGCCCTGAGCGCCCCTGTGAGAGGACCCTGGCTCTTCACTCACGCTCTGCTCTGTCAACCCTGCCGGCCGGCCAGCCGAGGACAGTGAGCTGACACTGTGAGCTTCCTGTGTGCCCAGGGCTCTCCTCATTTCCCTCACTCGCTGGCCGAGTCACAACTCCTCAGTCCTCCTCTCCTACGTGGCGTGTGTGGAAAAGGTCTTGGCACTGACACAGTGGTCTCCCTGGTTGGACTGAGTCCCTCGGGGCAGGGACCATCTGCCATGGGATCTTGTAGAGCAGTACCTTGGGGCCCTGGGTGTTCTGCGTGCAGTTAGGAACCTGTGCCAGCTGCAATGCAACCCTCCAGCTCTGTCATTTTCCCAACACTCCTCACAACTATGACAAGTCTTCAGAACTGTCCTCACCTCATACTCCTTACCTCATTCTAGCAAGTAAACGTGCCCTTTTCTCCCAGTTTCCTGCTCTTTTCTTTCCCCGAACTGTTCCTTTCTTTTGAGATATACTCAAAGCATCAAAAAGTAAAAGACAAAGCCGGGCGTGGTGGCACACGCTTGTAATCCCAGCATTCGGGAGACTGAGACCGGAGGATCCGGGTTCGCGGCCAGCCTCAGCTACCTAGTGAGGCACTCCGCAACTTAATGAGACTCGGTTTCAAAATAAAGAATAAAAAATAGGGCTGGGGGTATAGCTCGGAGGTAGAATGCCCTTGAGTTCAATCCCCAGTACCGCAAAAAAAAAAAAAAAGTAAGACACTCAAGGCTCAGTTCAAATCCTCCCCACACATAAAGCCCTCAAGGATGAACCTACCCACAAAGTGTCCTCTCTCATTTTCACCTTTGTAGTAGTATACATAAAAATATTGAATCTTCCCAACAAAAGGGTAAATTCCCTAGCCTGACAACTCTTACACCTATACATCTTGGCGATTTCCTCGTCTTCTAGCTTGAGGTCATATGTTTTTAAACTTCTGAATGAATGACTACTGTATGGATTTATAATCTCTCTCCTTTTATGTAGAGACATAATTTATAAAGATAACTTATAGAAACTGGGCATGGTGGTACATTCCTGTAATCCCATATTTGGGAGGCTAAGCCAGGAGGATCACAGGTTTAAGGCCAGCCTCAGCAACTTAGCAAGAACCTGCTTTCAAAATAAGAAAATAAAAAAAGGACCAGGGGTGTAGCTTAGAGGTAAAATGTCGCTGGGTTCAATCCCCAGTACCAAAAAGGAAAAACAATAATAATTATTATTATTTATACAAGACATAGTTTCTACTCAGAAATATAGAATGAAGTATATCTTGTTTAGGAAGAAAAATAGCTGACAATATATTCTTAGGATTTTTTAGAATACTGCTACTAAAATTTGCTCTAACAGGATGGATGAAATTAAGCCAGTGAAGTCTCTAGGTTCTCCATGATTCTACAGGCACAGCGCATTCCAGATGATTTAAGAGAAATCAAGAGGTGCAGCAAACACAACATATAAGAAAGCTGTGGTTCTTATTTTAAAAGACACTGTCTTGTCTTTTTGTTCAATTAAATAATGAATAACTAATACTTTATGTAAATAATAACAATAAATATAAATTTAAGCCAGGTGTGGCGGCACACACCTGTAATCCCAGGACTTGGGAGGCTAAGACAGGAGGATTGCAGGTTTGCTGCCAGCTTCAGCAACTTAGTAAGACCCTACTTCAAAATAAAACATAAAACAGGGCTGGAGGATTGGCTCAGAGATGGAATGTCAATGGCTTTAATCCCAAGTACCACCAAAACACACACACACACACACACACACACACACACACACACACACACACACATTTTTGTGATCAATCCATAGATCTTGTTATCTAATTTTGCTACTTTTACGTCAATCAAGCTTTAATTCAGATTATGGAACTTTAAAATCCATGCACCTATGCTATAGAACACCAGATCATCTTACCAGACACCTTTTGTATTACTTCATTAACCTCCTTCATGAACACTTTCTGTACAAATACCAAGTGGTTTAGAAGATCAGTTGTGAGATTGTGTTCAAAGGAACCAACCTGCCAAACAAAATCAGAGTGTTAGATTAACAAAGCTGACTACATTTTTTTTTTTACATTCTTTCCTTAAAAACATGACCCAAAACTGAGAGGAAAGAAATTCTCCACATACCTTTTAAAATCAATATACTAAAAGAAGGATTTAAAATATTCAGAGTCCCTCATACTTCACTGGCCTGATAAGAATATGGGTCATTCTCCTCAATTTTTAAAACAGTAATTAATAAGATATGAAAGACTTTCTGAAAGCAAATAAAAAATATACTCTAATCATATAACCTACTAACTTCAAAGCTAAAATTCTGTAGGGTCTTACTAAGTTTATTCTTTTTTTTTTGCGGTACTGGGGATTGAACTCAGGGGCATTCTACCTCCGAGCTATACCCCCAGCCCTATTTTTTTTTTTTTTAATATTTTACTTTTTTATTAATTGGTGCATTGTAATCATACATTTTTGTTAGGTACAAGCTGATAAAGGCATATATGCACACATTTCTCATTTAACCCCTTCTCCAATTAGGAAGCTAATTTTTATTACTTTTATACACAAAGCAAACTTATTATATTAAACATGACCAAAGATCCATCTGCATTATGCTTAAAATTAAGACAGGATAGAAATTACTCAAGCATTATTATGTGATTACTTATGCAATTATTTTTTTTTTAATTTTTTATTGTAGTAATTCGTGCAACATAGCATATATCTTTGTTAAGTACAAGTTGTTAACAACATATTTGCACACACTTCTCATTTGACCCCTTCCCCAATTCCCACCCCATTCCCTCCCCCTCCCTCCCCCTCAGGTTCACATCAGTGAGTGACCTTGATATGATTGTGTAAGTACATCATGTGC
>PVLC010015754.1:0-36730 GCA_004027655.1 Graphiurus murinus
GTGGATGCTAGGGAGGGGATGTGACATAAGAGGATCTCCAGATGAAAAGGAGAGATCCTCGATAAGCAATGAAGTTGATTTAACTGTAGTGGACGCAGGGGGCAGAGGGACGCCCTCAAGCACGTGATGTAATTACACAATCATATCAAGGTCACTCACCAAAGTGAACCTGAGGGGGAGGGAAGAGGAGGGGATTGGGATGGGAATTGGGGAAAGGGTCAAATGACAACTGTGTGCAAATATGTTGTAAACAATCCGTACGCAACAAAGATGTATGTTATATTGCACGAATTACTACAATAAAAAAATTAAAAAAAAAAAAATAAATTGAACATGGTGACTGTCTTTCAGAAATGTTACAGTTTTGATCTTTTTGAGAAGTTCCTTGGGCTTCATGCAAATGTGAGGCACCTGGCAAACATTTGGCCATGGCTGTGTTGCCTGTGGGGTCATTGGTCCACCAGGGTATTCAGAGGACTGCTAAACTTCTCACACACACAGGATAATGCTCAAGGACCCGAGGACAGGTTGTCTGTAGAGTGCTGACACCACCAGCTCCTTGTGTGTGGTCCGTGACACTGTCACACAAAACTTATTCAGATCCAGTCTCTTACTTTCCTCTAATACAAAAAAAGGTCTATCTTCCATGCCAGCAGATAACAAGAAACAACAACAACAAGACTATGATTCTGCCTGAGAAGTTCATAGAAATCTTCAGGCACAGAAGAAAAATAAAGTACAGTGGAGTGACAATGTTAATATCAATCTCTTCATTAAATGTGACACTGATTTCTATTAGTAATTTTCTTCTCTTTTTTTTTGTACTAGAGATTTAACCCAGAGGCATTCTACCTCTGAGCTAAACAGGGTCTCCCTAAGTTGCTGAGGGTCTTGCTAAGTTGCTGAGGCTGGCCTCCAACCTGCGATCCTTCTGCGTCATCATCCCAATGTTTTCCTGCTTTTGGGTAAGGATATGTATATATATATGTATATGACCTGTGGGCATTTCTTGGGCATACCGAAGTTGAAAACCACTAGTCTATGGTTAAAGTGACTTGAGAAGCACTTTCTTAGTGTGCTTCATGATCCGCAGTAGTCATTGGGAAAGGCTCAGAAGAATAACCCAGTTTTGTAATAATCGCTTAAAGGCCCCATCTTCCAACACTGCCACAGCAACCATCAATTTCAATAGGCATTTTGGAGAGGACAAGCCAGATTCAAACCACAGCACTCTCTCTACTTGGTTTTGTTTTCCTGAAGATTGGTATTTATCTATTCATTTATTCAGCAAGGTTTTATTTAATAATTCTGATATTCAGTCTTGAAGTGAGAAGACAAGTGTGGATTCTACAGAGGCCTCTTCCTTTATCTTCGGAGTGGAAACATGATTCTGAGTAGTGGTTCTCAGAACCACTTGGTGGCAGAAGATGAGCCACCAAGGCACTGCATGGTTGCTTCTTTTTTCCATGATGCCTGTTTCACTCCACTTTGAACCTTTGAGATGCAAGCATTAGAACCTTTACAATCAGACAGAGAAAAGTTTGCTAATCTGACAAGGAATCAAGCGTTCATTAAACTCTTACATGTGGCATTTTTATAGGGTATGGCCAAACTGGAGTTGGCTAAGTGCAAATGTTACTAGCTACAGGTTCACTGGCATGCCATCGAGCATTTTCTCCCTCTCTCCCTCCTGCTCTCTCTATTCCCCTCATACTGTACATTTCCTTTCTGTTTTGGGGACTCTCCTTTTTGCTATTAATAGGTAAACACAGAGAAAATTCAGGGTTTTAGTGGGAAAAAACCCACAAATTTTAAAGTAGAATTTACAATGAGCAGCTTAATGAACAATAGCCTATTCGCACAGCTGAAAGCTCTACTCACAAATCTTTTTTCCTTTTAGATTTGTGAGGAACAAGGGATTGTATTCTCTGCATGGGATTTTGCTTCTGGGCTAGGGTTGACTGCAAGTTTGTTGGAATGAGTACGGCACTTTGTTTTGTTTTTACTAAAAGGGACTTCTGCAAAGAGCCCTAGTGCTCATCATATGCTGTGAGAAGAATGGAGAGTGTTTGCAGAATTGTTCTTTCCCTTTGCTCAAAAATTAGGTTCAAGCTGAGAACCACTGGTCATATTTCAAGTCCAGTTTTGGGTAAAATGAGCAGATATATTTGAATTAATTAACTTTATGAGGCCAATTGGCCCTGAGATGAGTGTGTACTGATGAAAAGAAAACTGGGTTAGGATCGCAAACATCCTTTCCTAGTTTGGCCTTGCCACAACTCTTCATAGGATCATGGGAAAGTGGCCAACATTTTCATGTCTTGGTCCCTTGATGACATAAATTCCAAGATACTTACAATTCTAGAAGAATGACTATAGATATTCCGGTCTGCTTTTTTTCTGATAACACAGGAATACAGGGTTCAGGTAGCCATTGCTGAAATCTTCCCTTCCATGAACTTGATAGAACAGACCATTCATTTCTGGGACACTCCTGGACAGATTCTAGGCCTATAATTCAGATTATATAATATATGATAGTTTATATCTTACCCTGTGGACTTCTTAAAAATAGAATCTATCTCCAACCTATTTGTGTTGTCTCTTCAGTGTCTAGTTCTACATCTGGATCACAGTAGGCACTTAATACAAAATAGATAAATGAAATAAAAGTAAAAGTGGGCCCAATATCAAATGGCTGCTCAGACGTAGGGCCAGACAAGAAACCAGGTCTCTTTACCCTCAGATCAGTCATTTTCATGTTATATCTCTCCCTCCCTTTGAGAGCAAAAGTAAAGAGTGATATAATATATAACTGGAGATTCTGGTGCAGGAGACATGTGTTCTCATCACCTCCTTTTCCTCTGTAGGGATTATTCTACTTTCTCAGTTCTGTTTTTGTTTATTTGTTTGTTCGTTTGTTTGTTTTTGGTGCCTGTGTGTATGTGTGTGTGGCACTGGAGATTGAACCCAGGGGCATTCTACTTCTGACCTACATCCCAGCCCTATTTTATTTTAGTTTGAAACAGGGTATCACTAGGTTGATGAGAGTCTTACTACTTGCTGAGACTGTCCTTGAACATTCAACCCTTCTATCTCAGCCTCCCAAGTACTGGGATTAAAATACTGGGATTAAAAGGGTATGCCACCACACCAGGCTCTTTTGGTTTTTAATGGTGATTTATTCTCACAACATGCTTGTCTAGATCAACATTCTTACTGTTGTAATCCAAAACCACTGACTACATAACTTAGCAGGAGGGAGATTTATTTGCTCAGAATATTTGAAAATTCAGGGGTCAGTCCATGTGAGGCCGGGCATGGTAGTGGGAAGTAGAGAAGAGAGAAAGCAAGGGCTCTGCTCCTCACATCATGAAGGCCAGAAGCAGAGAGTAGGGGGAGGAGGAACCATATAATCCCCAAGGCCACACCCCCAGGGACCTCTTCTTAGTAGCCAAGCCCCACTTCTAACATTGCTACTTTGTTTCCATGAGAGCTAGGGGGATATTCTAAATCCAAATCATTACCATGCTTCTCTTCCTCCTTCTTCAAGAAACTGCTCAGGGTGGTTGGACAGAGATGTCTCAGTTCAAAGCAGGGAGGAGGATATTGCACGGGGACCCAGGGCCCTTCACAGGAGCTCTGGTGCCAGGATCTGCAGATGTAATGTCCACTCTAAAATTGAGGGCTGACATCTGCTTTCTAAGACATCGAGGAGCTACTCTATGAAAGGCATAAATCCTCACAACTTTGAGTTAGGCAGTTAGGCATAGGGGACCAAGAGAACTGAGACTGGTGCTGTCACCTAGGTCACTCTGCCTGATATTGTTCAGCCTGCTTCAGACTTGGGTTCATGTTACAGGAGCCAAAATAATCACACAGCACAGGAAGAAGACACGGGCCAGAGTCCCAGAAGGTTCTGAAAGGGACTGCTTTTAGCACACAGGGAGTGTGGGGGTGGGGGAGGGGATAACAAAAGCCCTAGCAACAGGCCCAAGAGGAAGGCAGGCCACTGTGGGGTCACCAGGAGAAACACTTCCTGTCATTGTCTGGCTGTGGGGGCTCAGCTGAAAATAAAAATAGGTGGAAATAAAAAGCATGCATGTGTACATCTTAAACCAGACCCATGCAGAGTTCCCTTGGTGCTGTGTTTGGGGTCTGTGGAGAAATGATTTTGGCATTCTGGCTTGGTAAAAACTAGGACTCCTTGAGGCCCTGCCCAAGTCAGAGAACCAAAGGGAGACTGTTGAAACCCTAACCATGCTCTAAGGTGCCAGGAGAAGAGGTTCTCAGCCTAGGGGTCCAACCCAGCAATTTTGGATAGAGCAAAGAGTTATACAGTACAAAACACTATAGTGTGACATAAACACTGGGCCAAGAAGGGAGCCCTGCTAAGTACTGTTTCATAAATGCTGAGTAGAATGTGCAGCCCTTAGTTCTGAGGGATTTGTAAACTCTCACCGTTCCCTAAGATTTGTTGGTAACCCAGAGAGGGCTATTTAGGGATCACAGTTTTTTATTTATGTATGTATGTATGTATGTATGTATGTATGTATATATGTATTTATTATTTTTTGTACCAGGGATTGAACTCAGGGACAGTCTACCTCTGAGCTACACCCCAGACCTACTTGTTTATTTTTTCAAATTTTGAAACAGGGTCTCTAAGTTGCTGAGGGCCTTGCTGAGTTGCTGAGGCTGGCCTTGAACCTTCAATCCTCCTGTTTCAGTCTCCCAAGTACTGGTATTATAGACATGTACACTATGCCTGGTTTCTTTCCTTCAGTTAAAAAAAAATCTGTATTATGAAGAATGTCATCTGTAGATAAAAGTACACATGGTAATCTAATAAACCCCTGTGTACTTATCAAACACCTTCAACACTTATCAACTCACGGCCAATCTTGTTTTGACTATACCCCCATCTTTCTTACTCCCATATTATAAACATTACATGGTTTTATCTAAAATATTTCATGTTGAATTTCTAAAACGTAAAGACTCTTTATACAAACATAACTTCTCTACTAAATTGCCTAGAAATGGAGAATTCTGGAATGTCATAAAATATCCAGGAAGTGTTCAACTTTCCTATCCTTTCCATCTAATCAAGACTGCCCTGTGGTTCCCCTTAGACCTACTCTATCCCCCTTCTAGAGGAAAACCAAGGCAAACTTACCATGCTAGGAAAGAAGCTGTGAATACCCTGGCCATTGGGGTTTCTACCCTATGGTAATGTAACATGTAGTGTGCCAGAAACAGAGAAGCTGACCCCTAAATTGGAGGCAAGCACATTGGCAACATAAAGAGAAAGTAACTGACAAATCCTTAATTCTGGAAGATGCCCAGAGTGCCTGGGCCTGATGCCAGGAGCTTAACAAGTTTCCATTGTTATTGGCAGCCGACAAATTTAGAAGCAGACAGGGGACCTTCTTATCATGGGGAATTTTGTTAGCCGAGGCTATCTGCATTTAAAAAGCACAATCAACCTGTAGAGAGCTGAGGGATTAAACATGATTTTTCTCAACTTGAATGACCCCTCTCTCCAAATTAAGCTGCCTATTTAGTGCCCTTAATAAATACATAGATAATTTAAACCATGTGGAAGCAAATTGGAAACATGGGCTTTTTGAACTATGTATTTTCTTTCTCATGTTGGAATACTTCCCTCGAGAAAATCTCAGGTCTCATGATTATGGAAAAGAAAGATCTGTATATCTTCCTGATTAAGTGTTTCATGATACACACATACATGTTGATCAAGTTTTCCCTCTTTCTTGGCTAAAGCAAAGCATATGCTTCTGAGAAAAGCATTCTATTGACACTTCTCTGGTGGCTGTCTGGTCTATTTGCCAACAAAACAAAATAGTGAAACAACTATATTTCTATAAAAATAATTACATTTCAAAGCAGCTTGTCATTATATACCATGAGGCATTACGTTGAACCAAGATACTATTATGTGCCTGATAGTCAGAAGTAGTGATCTATAGTCACAAGTCAGTAAAATACACATATATGTGTGTGTGTATATATATATATATATATTTTTTTTTCTCTGTTGCTTGACTGGGCACTAATACTCCCTGCTTGAATACCTTGAGGTTTGGACTGATTCGACATGCCAGTTTTCAGATATTTGTATTCATCTACTGATTTAAAATACAGCTCACATTTTTAAAAAATCACTATTTACTTTTTCTTTATTTATTAATTGGTGCATTGTGATCATACATCTTTGTTAGGTACAAGCTGATAAAGACATATATGCACACATTTCTCATTTAACCCCTTCCCCATTACTATTTACTTTAATATTACTAATCTTGTTTTTAATAAAAAAGTTCATGAAGTTATTTTTTATTTTATAATTTCTGTATAATTTTTCCTTCTGCATGAATTAATGAGTCACATCAAAGAGTGTCCCGATTCTTAGAAGCTTTGTTACAATTTGCTTTGACCTCTTTCATGTGTGTCCAAAAAAAGTCTGTAAGCAGCTTTCTGTGTTCATAGGCCCAGGGGACTCCTTCAGGCTGCTCATCCTCTCAGTGGTCAGAGACAGTTTTCTCCACAAACTCCCTAAAGTCTGCCTTTTCCCTTCAGATGCCTAGCCTCCAACCTTTCCTCATCAAGCAAAGAGTTTTAGACAAAATGAGACCATGGGACAGATTTTGAATTTTCGTTTCAAGATCTTCTTGTGTGGACCCTTGCTTGCCACAGATATGGATCATAGAGAGGCCTATGGGCAAATAATTCTTGGCTGAGCAGGACACTAAAGATATTTTAAGAAGAGGTGATTCAGCCACTCAAAGAGGGAGAAAAATACTCACAGAGGCACATTTGACCTAATTAAACTTTTTGTTTTGTCTGGGAAGATGGACGTTGAAAAACAAGCCCTCTGGGCCAGAAGATGAGAAAGCCTAATTGTCTGAGGGGAATGCAGAGACAAGAGCTTGGCCTTCTGAGCCCATTCCACAGTTAACAGTGACAGAGCCAGCACCCGCCCAGCTGCCGGGCTTCTGAACTGCTTCTCTGAGCATCCACTGCCTGTCCTCCCTGTGGCAGACTCTCTGATGTTGGGAATCAATGGTATCGTTTGAAGGAGCCGGTCTTTTAGACAGAACCGTACATGCTTCTTTGGAAGCCTTCTTGATGCTGCGTTAGTTGGTAAATCTAAATGTTGCATGCAGCTCTTGGTCCAACAATGCTCCTCTTTCTCTAATAATTTGCTGAAACTAATTGAATACAGGCTACAGCTCACTGGTGGGCAAGTTGAGATGTTTCAGTTAGCTTCTGAGACAATGTACAGCTGAGGAGAGCAAGGCTGCCTGGCCTGTTTCCCTAACAGTGTGATTACTGTGTGTCTCTGCATGGAGTTATTTAAATGCAAAGGGGCAAGAGATTGCCCTTTACAAATTATTAAGAAGTTATATTTGGGAATAAATAATCAACAAATTTTCATTTTATGGGTCATCTGAATAGTTAAAAAATATAAAGATGCAAGAGGGTTAGACAGAACTACTATACATTCCCCTGTTTTTACTTACCAACATTACAGAAACTATCATTTTATTAGAAGCAAAGTAAATATTTGTGAGAACTTGACTTTGATATTGGATTTAGTGTCACTTGTATAATAGCAAATGCAGATGCCTTTCCCCTTCACTTTCTTATCCTGAACAGTTGGTATTTATAAAACATATATAATGCAACACTATAACAAGTGAAACATTTTGATAGTTTGGATGAATATCTCCTAACACAGGATGGTCAAAAAGCCAGGGGAATTGAATATGCTTAGATTAGCTCTCTATAGCTGCCCTGTCCACTACGGTAGCCACGAGACCCTGTGACTATTTAAAATTAAATTAAAGCTGAAAATTCGAGTCTTCAGTTGCAATAGACACATTTCGAATGCTTACCAGTTACCATATTAGACATTTCTATCACTGCACTTGATATTTCTGCATTTTTTTTTTAATCTGAGAAATAAGAAGACCAGACCACATGGTCTGTAGTGTTCTCCCACTTCTGAGATTGTCATACCACACACTTTCCTACTAACTGGGGACCTTGTGTGCATGAGAACTTTCAGAAAGGCCCTGTGCTGAGAGAGGTGACTGTGTTGAGAAGAAAACATCTCAGAACTTAAAGGACTTGAATTTAGGCACAGCACCCTTAGTGCAAGCTATCGACTTCGGGAGATTTCCTGCATGATTTTGCCTTTTTCCTCATTTATCAAATGAAGGGACTCTGCTAGATGATCTCCAAAACCCCCGCTTTGCTCTAAAATTCTAAAATGTTACTAGTTTTAAAACATGTATCTCTTGCTGATGAAGTGTAATACATCAGTTTGGGTATTGTGTAGTCTTTGCTCATTTCTTTGAACACATTCTGAATTCTCATAGCACTCATTCCAAGAGAGGGAAACTTATTACCATTTTCCTTTCCATGAAAGGTGTGCTGTAGTGGAGGCCTTTCAGCTAACATTTGGAAGATGTATGAACAATTTTCCATAGCAGCTGCTTCAATCTAAAGATCTTTGACGTTGGTGCACAGTCCACCAGAATGATCAGTTTTCGTGTTTGTTTGTTTTCAAATGTTTGGGTGTCTTGTAGACTGACTATGTAATAAATACTTGGTTTAGTATTTGAGTTTGATCTTTTGCAAGGAAGATGTGGCCTTGATTCTTCAATATTATGTGTCATTGAAGAATCGGGCTTTCAGCAACCTAGTGAAACCCTGTTTCCAAATAAGAAAAAAAAAATCAGGCTGGGGATGTAGCTTGGAGGTAGAATGCCTCTGGATTCAATCCCCAGTACCAAGAAAAAAAAATTAAGGAGAAGGATATATATATATATACTGTGTGTGTGTGTGTGTGTGTGTGTGTGTTCAAATGATTTTTAATGATGGTCTTCTACATGGCCAACACTATTCCAGAAGATGAGCATTCAGCAAAAGGGTCTCTTCTAAAGGAGCTTCTGTTCTGGTAGAATTTCCAAAGCATGTTCCATGGAACTAGAGTTTCAGGAGTTGTTAACAGAAATCACAAGGGCAAACCTAGACTGCTCATATAAGGTTAGAAAGTTCTGCACAGACAAAATTAAACTTCTGTTTGTTTGTTGTTTATTGCCATAGGATTTTCAGAATTTTTTACATGCCAAGTACATTGTCAGTTTCCAAGACAAGCATATAATAGGCAGTGGGAAGTATAGAATAATAATTTTATACAAATTCAATTTGATCACTGAATTTTTTTTATACTCATGGTAAAAAAGACTGAGAGCTATTCTATTCCTTAGATAGAGTCCATCTGACACTTTGAACTCACTACTAGTCTCTTCCAGATGGGGTTGAGCCCTGAACACTGTTCCAGGCACGTGAAATAGTTGGGCAGTCCACCAGCTGTGCAACTTGTGTAACCAAAAGACACCTGGGAAGGATCCCAGGGGATAATGGGGAGTCTGCTTTGTTGCATCAGAGCTAAGGCAACACTGTGCCAACAATGTGGTGTACTCAGAGCTCTCAAGGTTTACACTTAGAAGGCCTGGGTTAAAATACAAACGCTAAGCCAGGCGTGGTGGTGCACGCTTGTAATCCCAGTACTTGGGAGACAGACCGGAGGATCTGGGTTCGTGGCCAGCCTCAGCTACTTAGTGAGGCCTTAGTGAGACCCTGTTTCAAACTAAAGAATAAAAATAGGTAGGGCTGGGAATGTAGAATGCCCCTGGGTTCAATCCTCAGTACACACACACACACACACACACACACACACACACACACACACACATCCAAACTCTACAATGAACAGTTTATTCTCTGACCCTATTGCCCTGTCTGTAAGAAAGAGGAGAGCATAGTCATTCTCCAGGACCATTATAAGGCTCAAGTGAGATCTCATGTATAATTCTGGCTCTGACTGCACAGCAGGCCATGCTGCCATGGGCCACATGGTCGCATCTCTCATCCAAATGGGTATTTTGGCAATGAAGAGACCTGGGATCTACACCATCTTATTATACCTAAATGTCAGAATATGGTCCTTCCTTATATATAAAAGATTCTTGCTCCAGCCAAAACACTCAGCATCAAGAACTCAATAATAGATAAAAATAACATTCCAGTTTCTATGATCTGAGTATTAAAAGTGCACTTAGATTCCCAGTACACTATCAAATTTGACATTGTTTATTATTATGTCAATCAGTCTTTTTAAAAAAGGGAATATGATTATTTCTATAAGAATTATGCTACCAGTTGATTTTCCTCAAATAGGCCAGGGCAATGCTGAAAAGATCACAGATTTTTTTTTATTAAAGTTATCATTTAAGTATTAGAAAAACCTTATTTCTTTTGTATTATTCTGTAGAATTTCTCATCTTCTGTTACTGAAATTCTTTGGTCAGCAGTCTGTCTCCTCAAAAAAGAAGCAATATATATATATATATATATATATATATATATATATATATATATATATATATATAGAGAGAGAGAGAGAGAGAGAGAGAGAGAGAGAGAGAGAGAAATTATCTTCTTATCCCTAAGTGGCTAAATTTGCTGTACAGGATCCTCTGTGTAAAGAAATAGTTCTCCCCTCAACAGCTTTGAAAAGTAAAAGAACAAAAGCAAACTCTCTCCAAAAAAGGCATTTGTGACAGTTAGAAGGCCGAAGGGGAGAAATTTGCTGACTTGACAAACCATCACTACTTTTTATAGCTCATGAAACTGTCTTTTTAAGAGCCATGCTCTATGACCTTAAGTTTATTGCACACACAATTTTAGAAATGTCATCTTTTGGAAAGATGAGACACCTCAATGGGAAAAGACAAGATTAATAGTGTGGCTTTGCCCAGTGCTAAGCATCTTAGCATTTGCTGCCAAACAGAGATGAGAACAGAGACCAAGTTTGCTGAGGCCTGTGGGCTGGGGAGCTGTGCCATCCATCAACACAGATAACCCCCAACTCCACCTCATCTCTTAACAACAAGATCTGTTTGCTGTGCTTTATAAACTGTTACTTAATGGCCTGAATTGAATCAGAGTTTTACTCCTTAGTAGATGGTGACCTGGAATACATCACTTATTAACCTCTATGAGTCTTGGGTCCTTCTTGTGTAACAAGGGGAGTGGTAATAGCATCTCTTTGAGAGCCAGGATAGTCGGTGGCTAAAGAGTCCCCGTGAAAATGAAAGTCACATAATATCACTCCTTTACTCAGAGCCCTCCAAAGGTTGCCCATGTTGTTCTGAGTAAAAGTAAAATCCTGATATTAGCCTGCAAGAAATATTCCCACAGGATCTAGTACCTCATCCTCCTTTTGGACCCCTTCTTTTAAACTCACCTCTAGTCTTGCTGGCCTCCTTGTGATGGCTTGAGCAGGCCAGGGTTATGCATGCCTCAGGGCCTTGATATATGCAGTTCTTGCTGCCTGGAGTGTTTTGCCCCCCAGTGTCTTCATGGCTTGAATATTAACTTTGAAGGGCAAATTTTCTCAAATATTACCTTCTCAGGGATCTTACCAATCCTATTAAAAACTGGAAACTCTCCCCTAAACCTCTTTCTTCTTTCACTACTTTATTTTTTTCTCCATAGCGCTTATCACCACATAGCATACATGTTTTATTCATTTATAGTACTTGTTATCTGCCTTGTTGCTCCTGATGAAAGCTCATAAGGGTAGGGGTTTTTTTGTTCTTTCTGTTTGCTGTTGTATCTCAAGCACCTAGAACAGGTTACTAAATAAATATATGTTGGATAAATGGAGATTGAATTAGACCATTAAACATCTAGCTCTTTACCTTTGCTGAAGAAAAAATGGTGGGAGTTGCTACTGGGCAAGACGGTGACTTGGACATGTAGCATGTTCAATATCTCATCCCACTGACTTGTGACAAGTGCTAAGAAATCAGTCCAGATGACTTGCCAGTCCCAAAGGAGCTGTGTGACTTGTCATTTTCATCACATGGCTGATTGATGGTCTGGGCTCAGCAGAAGTCACTCCTAAAAGGATAGCTTTACCAGTCTCACCTGTCTGAAAACTTCTGAGGTGAGCCTGAAGCATGTTAATATCACTGGCACATGTATGATCATCTAGTGCTTAGATTTTTGCAAGAAGGATAGAAAAAGATAGAGTTCAGTCATCAAATGACTCCAGAGGAAACCAGGAATTCAGTGCCTGTAATGAAGTCATCCAGCCTTGGACATCCTGATGATTCACACTCTGTTAGGGGGTCCCTGTAAGCCCAGTTTTTCTTTTCCTCTCCCCCTATGTTCTGTTTATTCCTTTTAAGAGGAAAAGCAAAAAAACCTTTTCATACCCAGTGGAGAGTTTATCATGAGAAATAAGATGTCAGCAAGTCTTGAGAGTAGCTGGGCCCTAGACTGTTTGGGGACTTGCTTGTAAGTGATACCATTTTAAAAGCCAATATGAAACTCTGCAGGAAAGCAATATAACCTCCCAGAGCTCAGTGGCGAGAAGACTCACTAGGCCGTAGATGGAGGGGCCTCACTAACCACATTCCTTCTTGTTTAGGCCAGCCATAGGGACCCCTCCTCCCGAACTTAGCAGTCTGGCTTTAGATTAAGAAATTTACATAGAACTTAAAATTGAAAAATATGATTGCTTTTATGGGTTTGAGTTTGTTGGTGAAAGAGAAAATGGACTGTGGGAGACTAGAACATTTCTCCCGAAAATATAAAAGATTGTTGAGCCGAAGGCAGTTAAGAAAAAGCAGGTATGGCAAGGCTCTCTGCTCTCAGGACACAGATGCCAAAGACAAAAATGCATTCTCCTGCAGGGAGAACAAAGGTTAACCACTGTCTTGGTTGGTCCATTTTCTGCTGCTATAACAGAATATCACAGACTGGGTAATTTATAAAAATCTAGAGGTCTCTGGACCATGGTACACCTATGCAGAGGCTTTTAATGCACTGCCCATTTCTTGATCCTGAAGGGTGAGTTGAGAAAGGAGCTAAGGGAAATAGACATCTTTAAGCACTCAATACTTATTTTGGGGATCTGCTCCAGACTGGGAGTAATTTGCCAATGGATAATTGCCAACTCACATGTATTAGTCCAGTTATTATTACTATCACAAAATACCCGAAACAGGTTAACTTTACAAAGAAAAAATATATTTAGCTCACACTTTTGGAGGTTTGAGTACAGGGTGCTGGCATCAGCTCAGTTCTGGCGAGGGCCCCCTTGGGTGTCACGTCTTGGTGGGAGGACGTGATCATCTTGCCAAACAGCAAGCCAGAGAGCAATCCCAGGGTCAGATTTGCTTTTACGATAAATGGTTCTCATGAGAGTTCATTCCAGGAGACCAGAATTCTTATCTGAGGGCAGCACTCCCACTGATCTAAGGGTCTCCCACTGGGCTTCACTTCTACACCAACAAACTAGGACCAAGTTTTCAAATAACAAATCTTTGGGAAACAAATAGCATCCACACTGTAGTAGCATTATATGCCTGCAGATCTCTGGCCTATAATCTCTTCAGGGACTGGCCCAAGCAATCAGAACTTGGTCAATGACCGTCAGCTTCTCTCCTCTTGGGTCCTCTACTTCCAACTCAGGACCACTCAGAGAAGGTCAAATATGGTCCCCACACCAATCATGTAAGATGTCCTGCTTCTAATTAGCCCCCTCCATGTGCCCCCTGCCAATCACCTACAATCAGAACATTCCTGAAGCCCTCTCTACATGTCTGTAAGTCCCTGACAATTGCAAATGATGGGGGTTGACCCTCTTGCCACAAGGAGCTGAATAGATAGCCTGTTTGTTCCCACTGGGGTAGTGTGTTTATGTCTATAAGATCTAGACCTATAATAGACATGTGAAGATTCATTATTTTAACAACCATCCCAGAAACTACAAATCTAAATAGTGCTGTCCCCCTGAATCAGTCTCTTTAAAGAATTAAACCTATATTCCAATGATACTATTGTGTCTCAAAATATCTTTGGCACTTTTTACTGACATTGAATTTGGAGTCAGTATGGGTTTGTATAATGAGTCACACTCAGACTCTCATGTTCTCTCTCTCTCTCTCTCTCTCTCTCACACACACACACACACACACACACACACACACACACACTTCCCAGTGTACTTCATTTTCTTATCTCTGGACTAGAATATGCCCACTTCCAATGTTATTAATTTTATTTGCTAACTTTGTCTCCAAAATGACTTTTAATTATTTCCTTAACCAATTTACTCCTCAATAAGACTCTGTTATTTACCAAAATGATATTCCAAAGAGGGACTAAAGGGCTTGCCATCTGTTGGTCTTTCTATTTTATGGCGTGAGAGGACGCAGGTACACATTTAATTTGCTTTGCCCCAAATATTCCTTGCATCCATTCTCTGGGACATCTTTCCTCAGATGGGAGGCACCTCCAGCATGCGGGCCAGGGCAGGGAGCGTCGCCTCTGAGTCGCTGGCAAAGCAGATGGTGTGTTCTCATTCTCCCGACACACATGCGACACAGGCTCCTTTGTGCTCGTTCTCTTCTTGCCCTGCAAACAGAGCAGCAACGTCTGTAGCTGGGATTTGTTTCGGGGAATTATGAAATATGTGAACAAATGTGGGTTGAGAGCCATCCCTTTGGCTTTCATTCTCAGGGCGAATTCCTACGATTAAATGGTACTTGTCCCATACATCACTGTTTTTGTTCTTAAGGTTCAAACATCAGATTTCTGCCAAGTGGCATTTTCAGTCTGGGAGTGCTCATAAGGACTCTGGCTCTTATAAAGGGACCTGAACAAAGAAGCCCGGGGTCAGCAATGTTCATTTTGTAGCAGCCTGCAGTTGCAGAGACACAAATGGTTGGGGACAGACTGGAGTGTTTACCATGAACTCAGGCATTACAGCAGAAAGCTCACGGAAGGACAATTGCTGGAAACGGTCTATAAACAATTTGTAGTAAGTTTACTCAAAACGGGCACTTTGCTTTGAAATGATAAAATCATTGGATTGTTTGGAATACCCACGTTGGCCCTTTGAAATTCTTCTGCATGCTCTGAGGTTGGAGATGCCCGGCAGGATATTTGAGCAGTTTCATTCTAACTTTTTCCTATATCCAGCTATTGGGGGTGAGTGGGTGGGGAGGAAATCTCCCCCAATCACTCTCTTCTCATTCTTGTAGCTCAAAAAATATCCTGTCCGCATCAGGCCTTTTAAAACATTAATTACTGTTCAGAGACAGACACATGTATTGGCATACCCCTTCCTGTCTGCACAGATGACCTTGGGGTGACACGAAAATCAAGGGGACCCAGAGTCTGCTGGTTGCCAATGTGCACATTATCTCCTCATGGGAGCACAACAAGGTAACGAGGACAGACTGCTGCCCCACCCATGCCACCCGACACAGGAGTGGCAGCCATAATCTAAGAGCCTCAGCAGCCCTCGGGCCTCCCCTGCTCCTAACCTGGGATTAGACACCCCTCCTCTCTTCTCTTCTTTACTCCACTGTTCTCCACTGTAAGACGTTGCTCCAATCACTTGTTTATGTACGCATAGGTCTCCCAAGAGACTACAAATCCGTTAGAGCAGGGACTGAATCTTAGAATCATTGTATTATCTCCTGAACCAAATAAACAATAGCAAAATGAAAATTTGGTTCTAAGCATTTCGGGCAGTCAGGGAATAAAACACAAGTATATATGCGTATATATGAGTGTTTGTGTGCCTATATTTATACGTATGTATAAATGTTTGAATAACATGGTCCCAGTCCTGTTGGAATTATTTGAAGTAAAAAATGTATCTGTGTGGAATAAATCACTGCAGAAGTTTGTCCTAAGATTACATGATCTTTTTTGTTTTTTTTTTTTCAGTACTGGGAATTGAATTCAGGTGCATTATACCTCCGAGCTATACCCCCAATTCTATTTTTTATTCTTTATTTTGAAACACCATCTCACTAAGTTGTGGAGTGCCTCACTAAGTAGCTGAGGCTGGCCTCGAACCTGGATCTTCCTGTCTCAGCCTCCCAAGTACTGGGATTACAAGCATGTGCCACCACACCCGGCTTCTAAGATTATATGATCTTTTCTACTTGGCTTTTTGTGAGACTTGAAGGACTCAAAAGATGTAAAAATCAGGTTAAACAGTAGCACTATTTAGCCACAGATAATATTGTTATTCATATGATAATTAATTGGCTTTTTAAAACCTCATCTTATTTCTCTCAGGCACAAGAAAGTTCAGGTACCAGGAAGTCTGAGAACTTTAGTAGTAGAAGTAGAACTTTCTAATCCTTCGGAACATCTATTAGAGGGAAAAAAATGTAATTTGACCAACCACAGTAAGGCCATTTTTTTCCTGTGGGTTTGATCTAGCCCACTTTAACCTTTGACTTACTTGATTTCTCTGTATGTCATTTAGGTTAGAAGACCTCTAAGGTTTCTTGCAGCTTTGAAGGATTATACTTTATTTCTCTCACTATTTCTAGATAGAATAGATATATAGACTACATCATACTTTTAGCCTGCTTCCTAAGCATAAAGACATAGAAACTTTTTTCATTGTCACAGCCAAAAAATTAATATATATCATCAAATATACAGGACATACTTAAATTTCTTAATTTTTCCAAAATTGATTTTCATTTTTTTGGTTATCATCCAGGATCCAAGTAATATTCACACATTGTATTTGGTTGTTATTTGTTTTTGTCTCTTTTATTATAGTACAGTTTTCACTTCTCTTGCCTTTGAACTTAAAAAAAAAAAGACATTTATTTTCCTGGTAAGTTTAGACAAATTGTCTTCCAGAATGTGCTATGTTCTTGGTTTTAAATGAGCATTTCTGATTATTGGATTCAAGTTAAACTATTTGGTAAGAATACTATGTCAGTGATATTGTATATATTTTCATTCATTTTTAATTACTTGAACCAAAAATATAGCATAGTACTATAGCAAAAGATTTGAAAAATGGAAAAAAAAATGGGAAGCCACCAATAATCCCACTGTCCTAACTCACCAATAATATTTTGATGTAGTTCCAGCTTTTCCCCTATCACTTTTCATAGCATAGAGTGTGTGTGTGTGTGTGTGTGTGTGTGTGTGTGTGTGTGTGTGTTACTGGGGATTGAACCCAGGGGCATTCTACCTCTGAGCTATACTCCCCAACCCTATTTTATGTTTTTATATTAAAACAGGGTCTTACTAAGTTGCAGAGGGCCTCACCAAATTGCTGAGGCTGGCCATGAACCTGTGAACCTCCCAAATACTGGATTACAGCCATGAGTCACCACACCTGGCTTGCATAGTTTTAATTATTCTGTGATCCAGCTTTGTATTCATTCAGGTTGCTTTGGACATAATTTCACATCATAAGCATTTTCATTATAAATAATTATGTCGATACTAAGAGTATTAACTACTGCTTATTAAGTACTTAATAGTCATAGATAATATTAAAAACACTGTCTCCTTTTTTCTTCTTTTAAAGTTCATGACAACCTTATGAAATAAATTTTATTATTATCACCATTTTGAAGATGAGGAAACTGAGACCCAGACATATAGCTGGGAAGGGATGAAGAAGGGATTTTAACCTAAAGGAATGTGAATTCATCACTCTGTTTTCTATCATTTTAATTGAATGTGCTTTGATTTACTCATTTCATGCAAACACCCTAGAAGATATTATGAGTGTAGGCTTGTCCTGCTGCTTTAGAATAGTTTACAAGCTCTGACGTTTTGTGATCACCCCCGTTGAATTATGACCATAGCTCCAGACTGGTGTCAGAGACTAATACTTCATCTAAACCAAGTTTTCCTGATCTATTTTCATTCATAAAGGGCAATATCAGTTAAAAGTGAAGTACAAAGTTATCAAGGACTGGGTATGGGTGAGGGAAGAAAATAAACCAAGTGAGACCCTGCCAGAGTCAAGTTCTCAAGCACACTAGGCCTCCTTGGTTGGTGGTGGCTGTGTTCTGTTCTTGGGCCCTGAATACACTTTGTCAACGAGTTATTGCCCTGGATGGCAGAGTGGTGGTGAACTTGTTTGTCTTCTTTTTGGCTTCAGTAAGATCCCGTGGAATTTAAGCTGTGCAAAATCATCCTGTTATTAAGGACCTCTGATCAAAGAACACCCCACTGAGTAGATGTCCAAGTTCTGAGAAACACAAAAATCTAATACTTCTAAATGCACTTTAATGTGGGTTAAAACCTACATTTGCTAGTGCCTTTGGTGCCATCCAGGGAAAAGAGGGCAGTCGCATCAACCTTTGTCAGCTCAGCTTCGAGGAGGGCTCTGGGCACATGAAGAAGGAGCTGGATGAATTCCAACTGGACTCAAGCCAGTGGTTTGAACTTCATACACACATCTTTTTGCCATGACATTTCTACCCCCAAAGAATAGCAATTTGAAGATTAAAAAAATTAAAACCTCTCTTTTATTGAACAATTCTAAGAACTTGGACAGGGGCAGGGAAAGTTAATTATCTTTGGTTACTTGTCTTTATTTTTATTTTTTCTGTAGAACCATCCCTCCAACATTGACTGGATGTTTAGTCGTTGACTGAAAGAGTTAAGACAGTATAATTTTGTGATTAAAAAAGCAAAATAAGCCAGGCATGATGGTGCATGCCTATAATCCCAGTATTTGGGAGGCTAAAACAAGAGGATTGCAGGCTCAAGACCAGCCTCAGCAACTTAGTGAGATTCTCAGCAACGTAGGGAGAACTTGTTTCAAAACAAAAAATAAATAAAAAAGGGAGGGGATGTATTTTGAAGATAGAATGTCCCTGAGTTCAATCTCCAGTATCATACACACACACACACACACACACACACACACACACACACACACGAATGAAAGAGATGGTCTTCATAGTTTTATCTGATTTGGAAATTAGAGCTGATAATTGGGTCTTAGGAAGATTTCTTTTATGATTATTTTCTTTAATACTGAATATTGAGAGTAATGAAAAAAATCAAGAGACATGATTGATCCATGAAACTAACTACATTTGGCTAAAGAATGCCCCAGACCTGGTAAGTTATTCTATGATGCTGTTTATAACAAGTTTAAAGAGCTTATTATTACCCATATGTGTCAGTTATCTATTGCCACGATGATGCTGTATAACAAGCAAATGCAAGCTTTCAGTCACATGCAGGAGCAAGTATTTATAGCTCCTGAATTTGTAGGGGTTGGCTATGCAGTTGGCTATGCTGATCTGGGCTCTGCATGTTAACATATCTGGGAGTCAACAGTAGTCAGCTGAGCCCTGGTCTGCTTTTGTCTATCACGTTCAGAATAGCTTGGCTCTGCTCTACTTGTCCCTTGCTTGCTAGCAGACATGTTACCAAGCAGTGACAATGGCACAGACCATTTGAAGCCTTTCACTCACTTCTGCTAAATTCCATGGGACATTGCTAGTCGCATGGTTAAGCCTAGTTTCAATGAGGAGGAGGCAGTGCAAAGTTACATGGCAAAGACATGGTTAAAGGGAGGGTAAGAACTTAGGCCCATATCTTCAGTATACCAATAGCAGGTGATAGTACTCCCTGTAGGGTTAAAGTCAGTATTAGTTATTTACCAATAACTAATATCCAGTACAGATCCAATCATGAGATCAAGCTGTGCAAGGAAAGCTGTTCCTGGGTATCTGCTCTCATAACTCAAGGCAGAAGAAATGATTTGACAGTAAAAGTGGCTAGAAAGACTTGAAATGGTAAAATGACAGTGGTTTCCAAATCTGGAGATTCAATGTAACCCTAATCAAAATCCTGGCAAGATTTTTTTTAGAAATCAGCAAGCTGATTCCATAATGTATATTTAAAAGCAAAGGAGATAGCACAGTGAGAATAATATTTAAAAGAGCAAAGTTTATTTAAAGACATTAAAAAAAACATAAAGACATAAAACCACAGTAATTGAGTATGTACATATTGGTAAAAGGGTAGGCACATAGGTCAGTGGAATAGAACTGAATCTAAACAGATCAACAAATATAACTGATAACTGATTTACAACTAAGGCACTAAAGAAATGTGATGGAGGAGAATAGTTTTTCAACAGATAGTACTGAAACAGACATTCATATGCAAAAACATAATCCTCAACCCATTCCTTGCTTCATATACAAAATCAATTCAAAATGAGACATAGACTTGTATGGAAAACCCTAACAACACAGAATTTTTAGAGGAAATATAGGAAAAAAAATCCTTGCAATTATGAAGTCCTACTTTCTTAGCTAGGACACAAAAATTATGAATCATGAAAGAAAAATAAGCAGAACTTCATCAAAATAAAACACTGCTGCTAGGCGGTGACGCATGCTTGTAATCGAGTACTTGGGAGGCTGAGACAGGAGGATTGCAGGTTCACAACTAGCCTCAGCTACTTAGTGAGACCCTCCACAACTTTGTGAGACCCTGTTTCAAAATGAAGAAGAAAAAATAGGATTGGATGTGTAGCTCAGAGGTAGAACACCCCTGGGTTCAATCTCCAGTTCTGAAAACAAACAAAGAAACAAACATGAAACAAAAAACACTGTTCTTTAAAAGTTACTGCTAAGAAAAGGAAAATGACTAGAAACACCAGAGACTTAAATAAAATATTTACAGAACACCTATATTTAAAAAACTTGTTCCAAAGCCAGGCATGGTGACATCCACTTGTAATCCCAGTACTTGGGAGGTTGAGACAGGAGGATTGCAGATTTGCGGCCAGCCTCAGCTACTTAGTGAGGCCCTCTGCAACTTAGTGAGACCCTGTTTCAAAACAAAGAATAAAAAAAAATGGTGCAGGGGGTGTAGCTCGGAGGTAGAATGCCCCTGGGTTCAATCCCTGGTGCCACAAAAAACAGAAACAACTTGTTCCAGAATATGTGTGTAGAACTCTGACAAATAATAATAAAAATAAACTAACATTCCAATAAAAAATGGGCAACAGAATTGTATACTGCACCAAAGAAAATATATGGGAGATGAATGGACAAATGGAAAGATACTCAACATTATTAGCTATTACAGAAGTACAAATTAAAACCACAACAAAATACCAGGATACACCTTCTTGACAACTAAAATTGTAAAATGACAAGGTCAAGAGCAGATGAGGATGCAGAACAAATGGAACTCTCCTATAATGCTGGTGGTAATGCCAAATAGTATAACAACTTCATAAAAACAGATTGATGGTGCAATATAAAGTTAAGTATCACTTATATGATGATGTATATAAAGAGTAAGCCCTGAGTTACTTTGTCTCTGTCAATCCATGGTTTCTGCAATTGCCCATTTGGTTATTTCCAGAGTTAGAAATGCCTTAGAGATAGTCCAAGAAATCCCCCTAAGACCCAAGTGCTCCTGTGTTCCCTTGATACAATAGTGGTCCTATCTCTTCATGGTAACTAGACAACTCCTTTGTTCACCTGTCCCTCTACTGACGTGAGAAATGCAGAGGGAGCAGGCAGCAGCCATGGCTTTAGGGCTAATGTCATGCTTTTATGTCTTCTGGCAAAGATCTCTCCATTTCCCAACTGGCAACCAAAACCTCCAGTCCAGAAGACCTGCACGTGGGGTAGGACAGAACACACCAAGTCCCCACTAGGAGTGAGTATCAGAAACCACTCCTCTTTCCACTTATTGGTTCCTGAGCCCATGAGTTTTTCCTACTGGGGTTATTGTATCCCCAAAGGCTACAGGATCAGGTTGCTAAATTTTGGAGGACAGCACTGAGACCCTGTAGGTGTCATATTCAGGCTGGTACTTTAGTTGCTATAATGGTTTGGATTTAGAATGTCTCCCTAGCACTCACGGAAACAATGTAACAATGTTGAAGCAGGGCTTGGTTGCCAAGGATGGGTCCTTGGGGCTGTGGCCTTGGCGATTACAAATCCTTCTTCCTCCCCCTGATCTCTCTACTTCCAGCCTCTATGATGTAAGAGTTGAGCCTTCTTCTCTCACTCTCTCTCTCCCTTACTCCCTCTTTCCCTCTTTCTGCTCCGTGCTATCATGCTCTGAGCTTCAGACCCTGGCCTCACGTGGACTGAACCCAGAATCTCCAAAAACTGTGAGCAAATACATCTTCCTTCCTCTAAGTTGTATAACCAATCATTTTGGGTTATAGCAGTGAGAATGTCAACTAAGATAGGTGCCCCTTTACAAAGTCATCCCAATTTTCTAACAGGCTGATCCCTTTGGGTGATAAGGTATAGAGAAGGATCAGTGGATACTGCAGCCGTGTGTAAATTGTCATATCTCTGTTCTGGGGATTCACTTAATTAATCCAGAAAATGTTATGTGGGATTCCAAAAACATAAATCAGAAATTCTGTGAATGTTTAAATATTTTTCAAGTGCTAGTGATGTTACCTAACAAATCCATCTATATTCTGTGCAAATCCATCATAAATACTCCAGTTTATTAGAGTTATTAGCTCCCATCTCTATCTCATCCAAATCTATCATGCTACCCTATGTTCAGGATTGCCACCATTTACCACCAGTAATGAGATTTGCTTATTTTTTTAAAAAATTTTCTGTGATACTGGGGATTGACCGGGGATTCTACCTCTGAGCAACACCCCCAGCTCCTCTTTATTTTTTATTTTGAAATGGGGTCTTACTAAGTTGCTGAGGCTGGCCTCAAACCTGAAATCCTCCTGTCTCAGCCTCCCAGGTATTGGGATTACAAGCATGCACCATCATGCCCAGCTTGCTTACTATTAATTGACAAGCAAGAGATATGGTTCCAGACTTCTTCCTAAACATTGGCTTCCTAGAGTCACAGCTGATAACAATTGCCTTAGCCTGTGTTCCTCTAGAAGCAGCAGCTAAGTGTTTGAATGTAAGTAGTTGATTGTTCAATTGACCTCAGAAAATATTGGTGAGAGAGTTGGGAAAAAAGGCAAGGACAGCAAGGTAGTCAATAAAGGGTGTATTGGCCAATGAGTTATGGCAACAATGGGCAACTGGAGCTAAATTCACTGAGGAGAATTCTGGTAAACCATGGGGGGCATGCTCCTAAGAGTTACCTCTTCCAAGGGGCAAGCAGGCTGACTCTTCAATTCCCATATGCTATTGGTAGAGGTTGGTTCCTCCTGAGGGAGGAATGGGGCTATTAATTCCTTAGCATTTCTGGTTTGCCCTGGATATATAGGAACAGAAAATAATGGGTGATGGAGAGAACGTTCAGGCAAGACTTACAAGTGCTGGTAGCTGGAAGATGATCCAACGTACACAGACATGAGAAGGCTGAGGTTCCATGGGAGTGGTCTGTGGCAATGTGCAGGAATGATAGATTAACAGCAATTAATAGTTTAACACTCCATGATTAATATGAATCAGGGGCTACTCTAAGTACTTTATGTACATGATCTAATTCTTTTTCCTCACAATACTGCTATAAAATAGGACTTACTTATTCATGTTCCAAATGGAGAAATTGAGACTCAGAGATGTTAAGTAGTCTTCCCGAAGTCATTCAGTTGCTTAGTGGACGTTCTGGGATTCAAAATCAGGCTCTCTTTGCCTTTCCAGAATATGAAGAACTATGACACAATTTGCAATGTGACATCAATACACATTGTCTGAGGATAGAAGTTTTGTTTAATAGCAAATAAATTGAACATGGTGGAGGCAACAAAATAAACCTATCCTCTTGTTTGGGCTTTCCTCAGGTGTGAGAAGGTACACTTTGCTATTCTTACCTACTTTTTCTAACCTCCTCACTCATGCCCCACCTTCACCCTATCGGAAATGAATCAAAGGTACCTAGCCCATTTTCACCCAGTACAATACGGAAGATTGTTTGTGAGAGTGAGTGAATCCAATGTCAGTTTCCCATGTGAACTGTCACTCTGGAGGCCTAGGCTTCAGGCATGTGAGGGTCATCCTCTAAAGAGAAATACAGGGAGATGAGGACAGCTCTTCTAAAATGGAGAAGCCTTAGAGGAAACACAGGAGGAACTTCAAATGCAAATGTCTCAGAAATCAGTCAAGTATTATAAAAGAAGAAAGTAGGCTCAGTGAAAGGTAATAGGGAGTAGTGAGGTCTGTGACAAACCATCCAGCACATTCCCTATCTAAAAACGGCAGCTGCTAATCAACTCAACAAATTATTACCACTCATGAATATGGGCCCATTGCTTCCAGAATTTCCAAAATTTCAAGAGAGTTAAAAAATATAGATGTCTGGGTAATTTTTCAATTTTTAAATGTCAGCAGCTAATTTGTAATTACTTAAAACATCATGTGGGCTAATTTGTGACCCTTGCCTTAATTTTTTGTAAAAGTAATCATCATTGCTAGAAGTGGGATTTAGCCTGGGTATTATCCCTGAGTGATAGAAATAGGATCAGTACACAGGAATCACAGAGAAATAGGTCTTGATCCAAAATAAGGAAATATTTTCCAATAATGTTGTTCCAAAATAGGATGTGGAGGGGTGAGTTGTTCATCTGTGGAGATGTTCAAGTGTCAGTTGGGTGATTTCTCTGCCAGAATGGCATAAGGAGGTCCAGGCAGCTGAAGGGTAGGCGGCTGGTTTTCCTATATCCCTTCCCACACTGACCTTCAGGTCAAAATTATCATTTCCTTCACTAAGTTTTCTGTTCAGGCTGGACTGGGGGTTCAAGGTGAGTCTTTTGGTTCTGCTTATTGTGTCTACATAAAACTCACATGTGTCTCTTCTGGTCTGTTAATGTACGATGTTATTGAGATGTCTCTTCCCAGGGACAATGTTCCTAAGGCTGTTTATTACTATTTTATACGTCCTCTCTCTAGTTTGCTCTTCTCTGTATTGGTCTGTTTCCTCAAACTCACCCATCAAGGCTTAACTTGGCTTAGCTGTGTCTCTGCTGGTATTATTTTCTATGGAACTAAATGTGCACACTCTGATAATTTACACATGTTCAGAAGTAATCATAAGGAGAAACCAACACTTTATTATAGATTTAAGAATTACTATAAATTTAGGATCTGGAAATGAACAGTTTATCTTTCTCTGAACTCATTTATTTGCCACTATGTCCCCATGAAAACATTGACCACCAGCTTAACACTGAAGCATGAACATTTAAAGTGAAAATAACTTGACCAATTAAACCAGATGCATCAATAACTGAAGGACAACAACAAGTCACACACTGAACTTTGGCTTCACATGGAAGCATTCAAGACACCAACATCTGTTTTATTTTTGACAACAGTGTCTGGTCCTCGTATATGCATCTAACACTTTCAGTAGATCTTAACTTTAGCATGAAATTTGCCCACATCTTCAGATCTGAGAAGTGCAGATTTTAGCCATTATTCTGAGAATGTGTTCCCTTCCATAAGAAAATGAAGGAAAAAGGAAAAGGCTGCTTTACATTAAACTCTTATTTTAGCCAGGAAGATAAGCCCTAGCCATTCTCAGAGGCTGAAATATCCTGGTTTGGAAACTCTTTACTGCTTGGTTCTTGGCCTAAAGCCTCACACACTAAAGAATTGATTTGAATGTTCTGTTTTTCAACTGTTTGTTTGTAAAGTCTAATCTGGGATGAGAACTCATGTTATTACTCAGGACTTTTTATGTGCAAGGCTCGTGCCAGGCAGTTAACATGTATTATCTGAATTAATCCGCACAACTACCCAGTGAGATGGACATTATTACCCACAGGAGAAGCAGGCTCAAGGGTCCAGGGATCTGATCAAGGCTTAGGACTCAGGACACCTAGCTCCAAGGTCCATATATTTTCTTCTACAGAATGAAAATGATGGGGGAACGAAGAGAAATCCATTATAAATGCAGGTAATCCAAAGTGAAATTCAGGGAACCAATTATGCAGCTATCTCCTTGAATCATACTTCATTTCATATTAAATTAAACTGTAGAAAGAGCTGAGTACAAACATATGGTGATTAGCCTTAAAGTAAATCTGCGCAGCAGAAGGTCACTAAGAACTCGTGTTACAGATGGTGCCAGCCACTGACTTTGATTTTCAACTGTCAAATTGATCATTGGAAAATAACTTCTAGTTCTGTATCTTTATCAGCTTTCAGTGGGCTTTGGGATTTTTCTTTTTTCTGGTTTGTACAACCTGTGTATGCTTTCTCTGGTAACTCCTATGGGCGCTTAGTGTAGGACCCTGAGCTGCCATCCCAAGGTCAATGTTCCAATTCTACATGTATTGTTCCTTGATGTTTAGACAGTCTGTTGAGTCAACATCCCACTGAGAGTCTTTTGAGTGCTTTTGATTAAGAAGTTACTGAAGATAGCTGTGTTCAACTCCACTTTTTCTCCTGGTTCCTTTCCCTACCCCCATTTACTGTGTTGAAAAATCCTTTCACATCAGCATTTATGCAAGCATATAATTTTTTTTTTTACTTTCATCCAACAGGCACATTTGGATTTACTATTTCACTTGAACAGTTGGTGTTTACTGGCAGCAACAAGAACAAAATTTATAGCAGCAAATGGAAGCCGAACTCACATGCTGGCTTTGCGCTGAAGAAGTCCGTGTTTGCCATTTCCTAATTGTGAAAACAATATGGCCAAGATTTTGCAGTCATCAGCATTCTGATGTAACGATTTCCATCTGGTCAAAGGAAGACATTCAGAACCTCTATCTCCTTGAATTTAAATCTACTCCATGGCAAAGGTAATCAGTTTAGGAGAATGCTCAAAGACAGGAGAAACTCAGACTGAATACATTTAGAAAAGTGTAACACCCACGTTCCCAGAGGATAATATTCTCAAAGAGCAAACAGGGACAGGTAGGGAGAGAATTTGCCATGAACTTAATGGAAGCAGCTCTAACTGGAGCAAGATGACAGGATTACTTTGAGGTGAGAGAACATAAAGGAAGCAGGATGATTTGTGGGCTGTTCCAATTGGAGATAATAAGGAATCAGAGATCCACAGAGACTAAGCAATTGGAGAATAATACGGAGACAAGAGAGGCCAACAACGTGGACGTAAGAAGCAGTTTAACATTCCATCTGGCATTAAGAATTTGGCACTGGCTGTTGAAATATGAAGCTCCTGGTGGCCCTCATGTTCTTGCAGTGACTTTCCTTATTCATTAGCCAGGAGTTGAAGCAGAAAGATATGTAGCATAATATTTCAAATGCTCCATTTGCATTTTTCTGTATTGATTCAACAAACATTTATTGAGCACCATATTGTATGTTAGGAATGGCATTAGGTGCTGAAGCAATGAGGTCAGCTGTATTTCTTGGTTGTCTATTATAGGTAATTAAATGAGAAACATTACATGTGCATAGGATGGTCCTAATTTTAAGGTGTTTCAGCTCAAAAGATCCAAGAAGACTTTTCTTTCTGTATTATATAAATCTTTTTATACTTTATATCCATTTTTTCCTTTCTGAAATGAATATGGGAAGAAAGCAGAATTCTAGAAATAACCTTGGAGCTGCCCTTCACTCCATGAAATAAGTGAACTCTTGGTAGGAAGAGAATTCTATCCATGGTCTTACAATTCCTGAATAGCAATAGCATCATGAACATGTTAGTTTCCAGAGTAAAGGTCCTAGGCCTTCACATCGTAGGCCCTCAACCACTAAGTATTGATTGACCAAACAGAGGAAGTGGATGACTCTGCCCAGCATGAGGCCTCTGATACTGGGCAACAGGGCTCTGCTGGCCCTGCCCCATCTGTCACATTGTTGCTGCTCCATAACTTTCCTGCTTCATCCTTGCACTCTCTGTAAAATCACAAAGCCCAGAGACTAAGGGGTCACCTACTGCCCTCGCTCCAGCTTCATAAGCCCGGTTCAGATCATTCTTGCAGGGACCACTACAGGAAGAAGAATCCTGCTTACCTGTGAGCTGGCCTTCAACCAGAGCCACAGACCCCCCCAAATCCTGTCCTTTTACACTGCCTTGGGTCTTGCCATGCCCAGTAGCCAGGGCTTGAACTGTGGTTTCCTCCACATTAACTTGAGTCTTGGATAGCTTCACTTTTTTTTCTGACCTTTCTTCCTATCTTGGTGGGAAATTCTCTCCCTGGGAATTCAATTCCCTCTTCTGCTACCTAACTTTTTCTGACTGACCCCAATTTATCTAATGTATTTTAAGAATTTTCAACCTAAAATAGAAAGCAACTGTGCTGATAGGTATACGTAACAGGATATTATGATGAGATTTTCTCTGTTGTCTCAGTATTAGGGGAGGCCAGCGAGCTGAGGACAAATGTTGTTAAATGCTCATCTATCCTACAGATATGGTATTTGCTAAAGGGTAACCAAAAAATGGTCCAGTAACCCTAAGCCCCTATAGTGTCAGGGATAAAAGAGGAGGTTTGTGAATTGATGAAGAGGGTAAAGATTTCATCAGAGAGGCTGGGCTTGGTGGTACATACCTGTACCACCTCCCAGTATTTGGGAGGCTGAGACAGGAGGATCACAGGTATGAGGCCAGCCTCAGTAACTTAGTGATA
Organism: Graphiurus murinus; assembly: GCA_004027655.1. Classification (NCBI taxonomy): domain Eukaryota; kingdom Metazoa; phylum Chordata; class Mammalia; order Rodentia; family Gliridae; genus Graphiurus; species Graphiurus murinus. The sequence goes on from PVLC010015754.1 coordinate 28,427, forward strand.
CCCTGAGCAACTTATCAAGATCCTTTTTCAAAATAAACAAAAAGGACTGGAGATGTAGCTCAAAGGAAGAATTCCCTTGGGTTCAATTCCCACTACCCTCCCAATAAAAGAAAATTTCATCAGAGAGTACTCAAAGCTGCCGAAATGTTTCCTCTTCCCCTACCTGTGTCTTTCCCTCCTTTTAAGAAAATGAGAGAGGCTCTTCAGAGAACCAATGAAGAGCTGATTTCTGAACCCTGGACTCCAGGGAACATATGATGTGTTAGTTTCCATTGCTGCTGAAATAAATTAGCACAAATTCAACAGATTCAAAACAGCAAAATTACTATCTCACAGCTCCAGAGGTCAGAAGTCCAGGGGGCCCCAATGGTGTCTCGACTTGGAGTCTTATGAAGCTGAAATCAAGGTGTTGGCTGAGCTGCATTCCCTTCTGGGGGCTCTAAGGGATAATCTGTTTGCAGCCTTCTACATGTTGTTGGCAGAGTTCAGTTCCATTTGGCTGTGGGACTGAGGCCCCTGTTTCCTTACAGGTTTTTCCCTCCCCCACCCAATAAACCATCAGCAAAGCTCCCCTTGGAACGGTAGACTCCACAAATCTTAAACTGAAACAGAAAGGAGGTAAGAAGAAAATATTCAAATGATCTCAACTTGACTCTCCTGGATCCAGCTTGCTAAAGGGTAAAGGAAACACAGAGGCAACAGAAGCCCACCGCCATTTAGAGCAGAAGACTCCTTCCTTGAAACTTCACTATTAACAAGTTCCCATTCAAAGTGGAAAAAAAAATTGTCATTGTTGCTGTTTTTGATAGTATCTTTTGGGGGTTTTTGTTTGTTTCCTTGTTTTTATTATTGTTTCTGTAGCATAGTTGTGGTTATAATTTTACCATTACTCTTTTTGTTTGTTTTTCTTTTCTTTTCTTCTTTTCCCCTTTCTTTAATTTTAATTTTTCTTTTATTCATTTTTATTTCATTTTGTTTGGTTTCGGTTTTGTTTTACCTGCTTTTTTTGTTTGTTTGTTTGGAGTTATATCACTTTTCAATTTTCCTTTTCCTTCATGTGAATGTGTCTGTGTATGGTTTAGTCTGCAGTTTTTTCTATCTGGGTTTTCACTTTTTCTTTCCTCTTTTTTACCTTTTCCTCTTGTTATTCTCTTCTCAATTGTTTGTTTCATTATTGATGTCATCATTGTCATTTTTGCTTTCTCCATATGCTTTTTCTGTATTTTGGACTTTTGCTGTTCCTCTACCTTCTTTCTCCCTTTAATTTTCCAAAATCATAGAGTATTCACCTGGACATAAATGTCTAAACCTGAAATGAGAACTTTAAACTCCAATGGCAGAACTCTGAAAAATATGTACTCCCCTGCCAATTGTTCCAAATACCAAATGGGCCAGAAGATAATTCACCAAATCCCATCCAAACACCCCCAGGATACCAACAGGAAGCACTGGGACAAGAGGCTCAACTCCCCAAAATTGAAAGGAAGTCTGAAGAAGGTGGGAGTTCTAGACAGCACTCTCAACCTCAACAAAACAGTCAAAATGAGGAAGGATTATCTTCTTGAAGTGACCAGGCCAAGAGGAAACTGACAAATCTCAGAAGTGCCAGGTTTCTAAGTGCCCCACTTAAAGAGGTAGTGAGGGCTGAGTTTAATCACTGGATTATAAGAAGCAGATGCTCAGAGACTAATTCAAACCACACCTCAAGATTCACTAGAAAAAGATTACTACTGCACAGAATACATGAGCAAAAAGAGAAATAGGAACTACCAAAATGGAGCTGCAAAATTAAAAACCTGAAAATATGGGGAAAAGTCCACCAAGACTACAATAAATCCTCACAACCCCATAAGAATGGAAGTCACTGATAGGGAGGTACAGAAGATGCCAGATGGAAATCAGAACTTTGATTTTCAATATGACCTTAAGAATGAAATCAGAGAGAATATTCAGGATATGAAAGACAATGTCAATAACGAAAGAACAGAAATCCTGAATGAGCTAAAAGAATCAATAAACAATTCAACTGAAGCTATCACCAACAGACTAGATCACATGGAAAACAGAATCAGCCTTAGAAGATAATACATTCAAAACTGAACAATCATTCAAGAATATAGAAAAGACAATATAGCATCAGGACCAGGACATTCAAGAACTATGGGATAATATCAAATAGCCAAATTTAAGAGTAATTGGCATTGAAGAAGGTATAGAGGCCAAACCAAGGGAATTAAGAATCTCTCCAGAGAAATAATATCAGAAAACTACCCAAACGTGGATATTTATGTACAGGAGAGATTAAAAACTCCCAATCAAACAAAAAGATCATCTCCATGTCATATTACAATCAAAATTTATAACACAGAAACTAATGTGAGAATCCTAAATGCATTGAGAGCAAAAGGCCAGGTGGCAGTCAGAAGTAAAATAATAATTACTTCAGATTTCTCAACCCAAATTCTGAAAGCCAGGAGGGCATGGAGTGATATATTTCATGCCCTTGGATATAACAATTTCCAACCAATTTGCTATCCCCAGCAAAGATATCCTTCAAAATTGATGGAGAAATAAATGCACTACAAGATAAGCAGAAGCTAAAAAAAAGTTTATGTTGACCAAACCAGCAGTTGAGAAAACACTCAAAGAAATCAATTGCAAAGAAGAAATGAAAAATAAACCTCAGAACCAGAGAAAGGATGCATAGCATCAGTTGAGCAACTAAGCAAAGGAGAACTAATATTGTTTCAAACAGTAAAACATAACCTCAAATGACAAGAAATAAAAGTCATCTCTCTATAATAATACTAAATGTCAATGATCTCAACTCCCCAATTAAAGGAAATAGACTGACAAATAGAATTTAAACTTATAATCCAATTATATGCTACCTGCAATAAACACTTTATAAGCAGAGAGATTCAGAAACAAAGTGAAAGGATAGCAAGAGATATTCCATGCAAATGGAGACTGAAGGCAAGCAGGAGTATCTACCCTCATATAGGACACAGTAGACTTTAAATACAATTATCAGAAGAGACAAAGAGGGTCACTTCTTACTGATAAAAGGAACCATCCAAAATGAAGACATAACTATAGTAAATATTTATGCCCCTAATATTGGCACATCTACCTACATTAAAAAAATCTTCTTGATTTGAAGACCCAGATAAACCACAACACAATAATCTTGGAAGACTTCAACATACTTTTTATAACATTAGATTGATCTTCCAGACAAAAGCATACTAAAGACATTTCAGACCTAAAGGACACCATAAACCAACTGGACCTAACTAACAATTACAAACTATTCCATCTAACAATAGCTTAATACATACTCTTCTCAGCTACTCATGGAAGTTTCTCTAAAATAGACTATATTTTAGGCCACAAAACAAGCACCAGCAAATTCAAAATAATCAATGTAATTTATTGCATCATTTCAGATCATAATGGACTAAAAGTAGAGATCAACAACAAGAAGACCTAGATGAATCATACAAATACATAGAGATCTAATGCTATCCTACTAAATAAAGACTAGATCAGAGAAGAAATAAAAAGAGAAACTTAAAACCTCCTAGAATCAAATGAAAGTAGAGACACAACTAACAAAATCTGTGGAACACCCTAAAGGAGGTGGTAAGAGGAAATTTTATAGCATTGAGCATCCACATAAGAAAAACAGAAAGACTCTAAACAATCTAATGCTGCACCTCAAGGCTCTTGAAAAACAGGAGTGAATTAACCCCAAAGACAGAAGGCAGGAAATCATCAAAATCAGAGCAGAAATTAATGAAATAGAAAACAAAAAATCTAGAAGATCAATAAAACAGAAATATGGTTTATTGAAACAACAAATAAGATTGATAAACCTTTAATCAACCTAACTAAAAGAAAGAGAGAATAGATCTAAATATGCCAAATAAGAGATGAAAGAGTAGATGTCACCTCAGATAATGTAGAAATGCAGAAAATTATTAGAAAGTATTTTGAAAACTTATATTCCAATAAACTGGAAAACCTAGAAGAAATTGACAAATTCCGAGATACCTGCAACCTTCCTAAATTGAACTAAGAAGACAAAGAAAATATAAACAGATGAATAGGAAGCAAAGAGATTGAAACAGCAATAAAGAGCCTCCTATAAAAAAAAAAGTCCAGGTCCAGACATTCCCAGCTGAATTCTACAAAGCCTTTATAGAATGAATCCCAATGCTTCTCAAATTATTCCATGAAGTAAAAAAGAAGGAATACCACCAAACTCATTCTATGAATCCAGCATCACCTTAATCCCCAAACCAAATAAAGATAGCACAAGAAACAAAAATAGTAGGCCAATATAATTGATTAACATAGACATAAAATTTCTTAATAAAATACCAGCAATTTGCATTCAAAATTACATCAAGAAAATAGTCCACCATGACTAAGTTGGCTTCATTCTAGGGATGCTAGTCTGGTTCAAAATATGCAAATTAACATTAATACAGTTAAGGAAAAAAACCCCACATGATTATCTCAACAGATGCAGAAAAAAAATTTTTACAAAATCCAACACCCTATCATGATAAAAAAAAAAATGAAGAAATTACAGATCAAAGGGACCTACCTATCTCAACATTCTGAAGGTTATATATGATAAACCCAAAGCCAACATCATAATGAATGGGGAATACCTGAGAGAATCTCCCTTAACATCAGGAACAAGACAAGGATTCCCCTTGTCATCACTCCTATTCAACACAGTACTTGAAACTCTAGCCACAGCAATAAGGCAGGAAAAGGGAATTAAATTGAAATTACCTGTGTTCACTGATGACATGATCCTTTACCTCCTGATTGTGAAGTGTTTATTTAGGTCCTTTGCCCATTGTTTTATTGGGTTGTTTGTTTTCTTAGCTGTGATTTTCTTGAGTTCTCTGTATATCCTAGATTTTAAACCTCTATCAGAAGAGTAGCTGGCAAAATTTTTCTCCCACTCTGTGGGCTCTCTGTTGAGGTTCTTGGTAGTTTCCTTTGCTGCACAGAAGCTCTTCAGTTTAATGCAATCCCATGTATTGATCTTCCTTTGAGTTGCTTGGGCTTTTGGGGTATTGCTGAAAAGTTTTTACCTGTGCCTATGTGTTGAAGTGTTGGGCCTATGCCCTCTTCAAGTAGCTGCAAGGTCTCTGGCCTAACTTCCGGGTCTTTGATCCACCTTGAGTTGACTCTTGTGCAGGGTGAGAAAGTGGGGTTTATTTCCATTTTCTTGCATATGGTTAACCAGTTTTGCCAACACCATTTGTTAACGAGGCTATCTTTTTTCCAGTGTGTATTTTTGGCTACTTTGTCAAAAATCAATTGACTGTAAGCATGTGGGTCTGTTTCTGAGTCTTCTATTCTGCTCAATTGGTCTATGTGTCTGTTTTTGTGCCAATACCATGCTGTTTTTATTACTGTGACTTTGTAGTAGAGTTTGAAGTCAGGTATTGTGATACCTCCTGCATAGTTCTTGTTGCTAAGAACTACTTTGACTATCCTGGGCGTTTTATTGTTCCAAATGAATTTAAGGAATGATTTTTCTATGTCTGTGAGGAGTGACCTTGGTAATTTCATGGGTATTGCATTGAATCTGTAGATCACTTTTGGGAGGACGGCCATTTTGATGATATTTATTCTGCCTATCCAAGAGCATGGTAGATTTTTCCATCTTCTAAGGTCTTTGTCGATTTCTTTTTTCAGCATTTGTAGTTTTCCTTATAGAGGTCTTTTACCTCCTTGGTTAGGATTATCCCTAAGTATTTTATTTTTCGGGGTGCTATTGTGAGTGGAATTATTTTCTGGATTTCTTTTTCAGTGGATTTATGGTTGGCATACAGAAAACCTACTGATTTTTTAATATTGATTTTGTATCCAGACACTTTGCTGAATTTGTTGATCAGTTCTTTAAGTTTTTTGGTTGAGTTTGTTGAGTCTTCTAAGTATAGTATCATGTCATCTACAAAAAGGGATAGTTTTAGTTCTTCTTTCCCTGTTTTTACCCCTTTGATTTCCTTCTCTTGCCTTGTTGGTCTGGCTAGAGTCTCAATTACTATATTGAACAGAAGAGGTGATAATGGACATTCTGTCTTGTTCCTGTTTTTAGTGTGAACTCTTGCAGTTTTTCTCCATTTAATATGATGTTCGCTGTGGGCCTATTGTATATTGCCTTTTTTTTTTTTTGCAGTACTGGGGATTGAACTCAGGGGCATTCTACCTCCGAGCTATACCCCCAGCCCTATTTTTCATTCTTTATTTTGAAACCGAGTCTCACTAAGTTGCAGAGTGCCTCACTAGGTAGCTGAGGCTGGCCACAAACCTGGATCCTCCGGTCTCAGCTTCCCTAATGCTGGGATTACAAGCGTGCGCCACCACGCCCAGCTGTATATTGCCTTTATGATGTTGAGGTATGTTCCTTCTATTCCGATTCTCTGAAGTGCTTTTAGCATGAATGGGTGTTGGATCTTGTAAAATGCTTTTTCAGCATCAATTGAGATGATCATGTGATTTTTGTCTTTGAGTTTGTTTATGTGGTGAATTACATGGATTGTTTTTTGTATGTTGAACCAGCCTTGCATCCCTGGGATGAACCCGACTTGGTTATGGTGTATAATTTTCTTGATGTGGTTTTGAATGCGCATTGCTAGTATCTTGTTTAGCAGTTTTGCATCTAAGTTCATCAATGATATAGGCCTATAGTTTTCTTTTCTTGAGCTGTCTTTATTTGGCTTCAGTATTAATGTGATGTTGGCTTCATAGAATGTGTTTGGGAGGGTCCTGTTTCTATTTCACGGAATAGTTTAAGGAGTATTGGGATTAGCTCTTCTATACAGGTTTTATAAAATTCACTTGGAAAACCATATGGCCCTGGGCTTTTGTTTGATGGTAAACTCTTTATTACTGTTTCTATCTCTTTGATTGCTATTGGTCAGTTTAAGTTTTCTATATCTTCTTGACTCAATTTAGGAAAGTTATATGTGTCTAGAAATTTGTCAATTTCTTCTAGATTTTCCATCTTGTTGGAGTATAGTTTTTCAAAATAGTTTCTGATGATCCTCTGTATTTCCATACTGTTGATGGTCGCCTTTTTCATCTCATATTTTAATAATTTGGGTTGATTCTCTCTTTCTTTTGGTTAGGTTGGCCAAATGGTTTACCTATCTCGTTTATTTTTTTCAAGAAACCAGCTTTTGGTTTTATTGATTTTCTATATTATCTTTTTATTCTCTACTTCACTAATTCCTGCTTTGATTTTCATAATTTCCTGTCTTCTATTAGCTTTGGGTTTGGACTCTTCTTGTTTTTTCGAGTGCTTTGAGCTGTGTCATTAGGTTATTTATTTGGTAATTTTCTGTTCTTCTCATGTGGGCATTCAGTGCTATAAATTTTCCTCTTAGTACTGCCTTCAAGGTGTCCCAGAGGTTTTGGTATGTTGTATCTCTGTTTTCATTAGCTTCTAGGAATTTTTTAATTTCTCCCCTTCTTCTATGACCCATTCCTCGTTCAGCAGTGTGGTGTTCAACCTCCATGCGCTTACTCGGTTACTTTGGGTCTTCTTGGCGTTGATTTCTAGTTTCACTCCATTGTGGTCTGAAAAGATACAGGGAATTATGTTACATTTTTGAATTTGTCAGTGCTTTCTTTGTGGCCCAGAATGTGGTCTATTTTGGAGAAGGTTCCATGAGCAGCTGAGAAAAATGTGAATTCAGCTGCAGTTGGGTGAAAGAGTCTATACGTGTCTAATAGGTCCATTTGGTTTATGGTATTCTTTAGGTCTGAGGCATCTCTACTGACCTTTTGTTTAGAAGAATGGTCTAGAGATGTAAGAGGAGTATTGAAGTCTCCTAGTATTAGTGTATTGGGATCTATGTGTGTCTTTATATCATATAGAGTTTGTTTTATGAAAGTGGCTGCACCTACGTTTGGGGCATAGATGTTGATAATTGTTATTTCCTCTTGCTGGATTGTTCCTTTTACTAGTAAAAAATGACCTGCTTTGTCTCTTCTGGTAAGCTTGAGTTTGAAGTCTAGTTTATCTGATATCATAGTTGCTACTCTTGCTTGTCTCCGAGTTCCATTGGCATGGATTACCTTACTCCAGCCCTTCACCCTTAGTTTGTGGGAATCTTTGCTTGTAAGGTGTGTTTCTTGCAGGCAGCATATAGATGGATTCTGGGTTTTAATCCATTTTGCCACCTTGTGCCTTTTTATTGGGGAGTTGAGACCATTTATATTCAGTGTGATTATTGAGAGATGATTTTTAATTCCCAGCATTTTGAG
>PVLC010015755.1:0-34386 GCA_004027655.1 Graphiurus murinus
CCCATAGCCAATACCCTAATATTTTCTCCTTGGGATTTTCTACTCCAGGCTTGTGAAGGCTGGAAAAAATGAGTTCAAGGAAGAAAAGCAATCTATATCTATACTCAATGCCTAGGGCACAACTTCTCATTCCAGACCTTCCAAAGGCAGAATCTTGTTCTGTGTGGAAAAGAATCTCATACTAATTTTTCCACCCCAGAAACAGGAAAAGATAATGGCAATCAAAGGAAGAGAAATCCAAAAAACAATTTCCTATGATGGCTTGTAACTTTATCATACCTTCATCTTGCTGTGAATACCATTCTATAGCACTACATCTTGCCATGAGCACCATAATATAGGACCTAATAAATACATTTCCCTTGATTTTGACACCATTTTGGTATTAAAAAAAAAAAAAGTCAAGTAAAAGAGGAAGCTTTCATCTGTTCCGGCCCTCTTCTTAGCCTGAGGGTACCAGTGTGCTCCTCTATGTAAGACATGACTGAGAACTACTGCCACAGGCAACTAGGCTGAAATTCAGTGGGCATTATATTGCCTAATATGCTGCTTCTTTGACCTCTTCCTCCAATGAACAGAGAATAAATCTCGAGGATCATTGTGACTAGATCTTCAAATGTGTAAAAAAATGGGAGAAACACGTTTGTTGGTTCTAGTCTGTATTCTAACATCTATATCAAGCAATACAGGCTTGTCATGTCCTGTGTTACAATCTGTCCACTCTGGGGAGTATTTGGTATGTGTCTGTCTTCACCCTGTCAGAAAACAATGGCTTGTCACTGGGTGTGAAAATCCATGAGAGATGTATTGGACTACAGGGCAAATTTACTGATACAACCATAGCAGCACTTTTAATTTGTCCCAAGTGTCAGGTCAAGGTCATGTGGTAGCTATCAATGAGAAATCCTATAGTTTCCAAGTGGACAACCCAAGAGCACATGCTATTGAGAAGCTTATTTAAAAACATATATAGTAGTTTAAGTAATAAAAATTTAGTACCAGGTAACTGTCCTGATCCAGATACCTGTCCTTGAGTCCAGGAAGAGAATATGCTTTCTTTCTCCAGCAGAAGCAGGTGTGAGAAGGAGTGGTTGTCATTGCACCAAGAATCAGTGATGTTCCTGACAACCCACACCTCTAGTGTCTATGTTGAAAGTTACTAGCATTACATTATACACTCAAAAAGCCTCGTGTTCAAAATCAAACACTGAACCAAAATTCTATACAGACTAGGAATCCAATTTAAAAGTAGAAAAATGCAACTAAGCAAGGTGGTACACACCTGTGGTCCTCGTACTTGAGAGGCTGAGACAGGATGATCACAAGTTCAAGGCCAGTGTGTGGTAATTTAGTGAGATACTGTTTCCAAAAAAAAAATAAAATAGGGCTGGGAGCCTAGTTCAGAGGCAGATTACCTTTCAGCTGACACCCCAGTACCACAACAGAAAAAAACAAAAATGAGGAATGCCAAGGTAACATATTACTGTATATATTTCTTCCTCCTGACATTTTTATAAGAAAAATGTATTACTTTTATAACTGGAAAAATTAACAATGTTAAGCTACTATAGTCTAAAAAGAAGATAGACAATTTTAGTTGTTGACAATTTTTTTATTCTAGTGAATTGCTGTTATAAATACAAAAGTAGACAGGACTTACACACCTTCTAAAATACAAAGTAGAATAGCACAATGTGTACATACATGAGAATACCAATGTTAATCTCAGGATCATGCATGGGGAAGGGAGGCATAGGGAGAGAGACAGGAGAAAGCCTGCCCAAGTGCTGTGTGCATGTTTGTCACCATTACTATAAACTATCTTATGATGTGAAACTATAATAAATAAAAGTATAAAATATTAAAAATTGTCAATGAGCTTTATGAAAGTATCATGTATATATATGTGTGTGTATATACACACACACACATACTGCCTTTACATATCGTGAAAATGGAAGGAAAAATAACATATGGAATCTCAGCCCTTTGTTGGATGGTATAGTTCCAAATGTCAGGTCTTCTAGCCTCAAGGTATGTTTGTCTTTATGAAGTGACATCTGTAGAATGTGTGATATTAAAATTCTGATTGAAGATTCTCCTTTAATATATGCATTGTCTCTTTGCCAATAAAATCAAATCAGCTATACTATCAAATATGCTTAGCATTAAGGCACACACAGTGAAATGCTATCTCCTCCCCCCCCCTTTTTTTTTTACCATAAATTTGCTTCCTCATTTAATGCTTACATGATGTGCATGAACTCCATGGGTAATTTATTCCCAATTTACTGTGAGGCATAGCATTCCTGGGCTGAATCTTTCCTTGAATATTCTACTGTTTGAAATGCTGAAGTAAATGTGATTTAAATGGAGTGTGGACTTGGAGAGGGGAGAGAATGTTCCTCAAAATTGTATTGAGGTAATAAACAAGGTTACTAAGTGAATATCTTTAAGCAACCCTTTGGCAAAATGACAAAGTTGTAAAATTATAGAATACTCTGTGTGTGTGTGTGTGTGTGTGTGTGTGTATGTGTGTGTATGTGTGTGTGTGTATGTGTTTCCCTGCAGTGGTTACTATAAAACACACATGAACATGTAGGTAGTAATTTAATAATTGGGAAATTCTAATACAAATTAATGTGTCTATAGGATGGTGGGATATTTATAGGTTTCAATTTATAGAATCTTTTGAAAATTTACATAATTTCCTCTCATTTATCCCAATTCTATAATTGTATTTTGTATCTGCTCTAGTGAATTACTCTGCTCATGAGGAAGATTGTGAATATGTCTAACCATTTGTGTAGTTTGACAGGTGAGATGTATTGATATATGGTCAATTATTTCATAATTAGTTTGACTGGACTACATTCAAATAGTTATAAGTATAAAATGGTAGAGCTCTCTGCTGCAAAAATATTAGAAACCTCCCGGCTGCTGCCTTTCTTTGTATTTCTTTGCCTAACATACCCTCATCTCTCTTCTGACATAGTTTCTACCCTTCTACACCTACAATTTCTTTCCAATGCTTTGTGAAAATTCACCTTGTCTCTGAGAAAAGCTGTACCCTTATTTTGTTTATTAGATATCAGCCTTACTCTGGTTTGGAAATATATCAGTTTGCAAAATATCAATCCTGAAAGTAAATGCACAGTATTTTATAATGATACTAAATCATTTTTCTAAGTTGCTTTTCCAACTTTATTAGAAAATCTTTCATAGAAAAAAAACTAGGTTGTTTTAGCTCTTTTTTTGTGAACATTTTTATCAAACATAGGAACCTGTGAATAGTTAAGACTCATATTTATTAAGAAATCAAGAAAAATGAACAAACATAAATCCTTTTAAATAACATAATTTAAAAGATAGCAGTTAATATTTTTGAATGTTTGTTACATATGAAATATTGCTTCAACTGTCTTACACAAGTGGACTTATTCAGTGCCTATACCAACCTTTTCAGCCAATTTCTAATATCATCCCCATTTTATAAATATGATAGCACAGGAGGCAAAACAAACAAACAAACATAAAAAAAATTAAATAACCTCCTTTGGAGACTACACTAGTAAGGAGTGGTGATGGGACTTGATGACAGATTGGGTCCAGAGTCTGTGTCATGGACACTGGTCTCCTGCCTTCCCCTTGCTGAGACTCTCAGGGCTACAGAGTCTTTTACATGGTCTGCTGGAGGTAGTACTATCAACTGGACCATGGAATTAGGAAAACTGAATTCCAGTTCTATTCCTACCCCTCATTCACTTCCATTAGTCATCCACATCCACCTCTATGAAATCAGGGATCTGCACTATATGGCTATTGAAATTCCTCCCTGTCCTCCCTGTCACATATATGCTTTGGGTTTTTTGTTTGTTTGTTTGTTAATTATATGCCATCCAGGACAGTAAGCTATACTGGTTATGTAAGTTAACTATAATAAATCAATATTGGAGGCCAAAACTTCTTTTCTTCTTCTTCCTCCTTTTTAAGATTGTTTTGAGATCACAGCTAACAAAAAGACTCCTAGATTACCTAAGCTTGCTACCCCCCCATATACATGCATTTCAATTCATAAGAGAATGCATAACTTCACATTTACATGTTGTGTGAGACCATAGGTTATAATTCTTAATGTATATATACAATTTTATATGTAATTATATGTATATAACTGCTGAAATAAACAAAAAAGCAAAGTAAGCAAGGCATGATTAGAATATTTTATTCTAATGCTAGAATTGAGTGACAGAATAAGTAATTGTCAAGAAGTTTTGTAATCAAGTAAAAACTGTATTTTTAAATTTTGTTTTGTTTTGTTTGCTGTTATTTGTTTCACTTCACTATGTGACCTCTGATTAGCCCTGAAGTCTAACTTCTGTTTTCTCCCAGTTTGAAAATTTTCTCTAGGAATCAACATCCTTACCTTAGTGGCAGAGTCACACATTTCCCACCCCCCATAAACACACACTGCTTTCCCAGGCTTCATCCAACAGATAAAATGTACCCAAGGAAACTTTGTGAATTGACTCCTTTGAACTTTGTACTTTGTTTGGATATAGTAGCATGTACTTTTTTTTTTTTTTTTTTTTGAAAAGGGGAACTCAATCTGTCTTTCTGACTTCCTCTTTCTAGAATGTTTTCTTCTGTCCTAGGAAAGGCTTTCAGAAGCAACAGTGGAGCCAAGTCCACTCACAGCTCTTTAGCCTTCCACTATGCTCTCCCCAGCTGCATTGGCCAGGCATCCTGTCCCCCCAGGATTGCCGCCAAGTATAATCTCTTATGGGTTGCACTTCATTAAACTCAAAAACACTGGCTAAATCATGCTTTTATAGTTAAAAATAACAGAGTTCAACCCACTCTTATGCCATACTTAAGTGGAAGGAGAATTGGATTATTTGTTATGAAAAGAGCATTTGGGTGTGGAAACCATTTAGGAATTAGAAGTCTGGGAAATAGAGAATCACGAGGGTCAATATTAAGGCCAATTTTTTCCCCCACTTTATATGTTAATGACTTGGAAGAAGGAACAGGCTGCAAAGTGGCAAGAATTGCTGAGAGGGCAAAACAGAGGTGAAAGGTGTCAAGGATAGAGCAAATAAAAATATAGGGAAGTAATGCAGTTCAGAATGAGCACCACATAAAGTCTCTGCTTTAGGAGTTTAATGTAGAGCTCTGGGAGGTAATGAGGCCAGAGACCAAAACAAGGGAAGTTAATAAAAAGCTTAATAGAGGCAAGGTGTATCACACCAGTGGGGTGGGGAAAAGGAGAGGGCTGATCTGGAATATCTGTGGTGGGTACACATTAAAATGTAGGATTGGAGTTCCAACTGAAAAATTAAGAGGCAGTTGAAATCATAGCTAGGGAGGGCTCTGAATGTAAAATTGTAAGTGACATGGCTAATTCATCAAAGAGTAAATGCTGGGCTTCAAAGCCAGGCTGAAGCCAGGGAGCCAGCTCCTCCCCTGGAAAAAGAGTTGAAAAAGCACTATTCACGTGAACTTCTGTGTTCAGCCTTTCCTGAAGCCACAGAAAAAAAGATAAATTGCCTGCCATACAAGATAGAGGATTGAGGTCTTGTTTGTGTTACTTCCTAATTACTGAAGATTGGGAAGCAGCAGTGAAAGGAGAAGATTTTCTTACATTCTGATCAGAGGGACAAGTGGTTGAAGGCAGTCCTTCTCAAGCTTTAATGTTATGCATCCTCCACAAGTCATACTAAACAGCAGGTTCTCATCCAGTATGTGGGCTCAGGGGGAGGGTGCTGAGAGGAGCCTGCATTTTAAATATCTTCCAGGTAATAGGAGTGCTACTAGTTCAAGAATCATATGTGCAATAGCAAAGTATTTATTACTGAAAATTAGAGTTCCTGAATCATGATTTCCCCCTACATGCAGGAACATCTGAATTTAAAAAAAAAAATCTGTATTATCTAGGATCTTAAAAATAGTAAAATATGCCTTTTATCTCCTCCTGAGTCTTACATTTAAGATTTGTAGAAGTATAACACATGCGTAGATGATAAATAAGTGTATGGTTTGGTAGCCTTTCCTAAAAATTTCCTAATATACAGGTTTCAACTTTCAACTATGTAAGAATGAGTATGTAAAGATAATTTCTTACCTATATCATAGCCCAATTTCTTTTAGTGTATTTTTCTTATGAAATCACTACCCCTTTGCATCACTAGGGAGTCATTTGAATAAAATCCAAACAACATTCTTTTAATATGAAAAATCAGATTTTCTGATTTTGCAGTGTTTTATTTTAAAATGTTGTCTCTCTCTTGCCTCTTAAATGATGCTGGAGTACTTTGCAGGGAGCCGATTTACAAACCAAAAAGCAGAAGGGAATAGTGTTTGTGAGATGCTAAGCTCAGTCAGTAAGGGAAAAAACATTAATGGCCAATTCTCTCCAAAATGTTTTGTGCAATTTCCTTTTTTTCCCCGTAAGGTATAACTGCAACTGTGATGTTTTTCTTGTTTAATTCTCACAACAGCCACACAAAAGGTTTTCCTGATAGAGAACTTTACAGAAGTGAGTTGTTCAAGCTAACCACCATAATAATTGTTAAACGCACAGTATGCTTTATAACAAGTGGTAGAATACAGAGAATTAATGATAGGTCTAACTGGCTCCAAATTTTTCTTTTTATGTATGTATATATATATATATATATATATATATATATATATATATATATATATGTATATATATATATATGTGTGTGTGTGTGTGTGTGTTTGTGTGTGTGTGTGTGTGTGTGTGTGTGTGTGTGTGTGTACTAGAATTGGAACCCAAGGGAGTTCTACCACTGAACTACAGCCTCAGCACTTTTTATTATTTATTGATTGATCCATTGATTCATTTTTTGTACTGGAGATTGAACCTAGGGGAATATATCTCTGAGCTGCACCCCCAGATCTATATTTTTAATTATTTTTTTTTATTTTAAAACGGCCTCTCTAATTTGTGGATGGCTTCCCTAAATTGCCAAGGCTGGCTACAAATTTGTGATTCTCCTGTCTCATCTTCCCAAGTACTGGCATTACAGGTGTATGCCACCACACTGTATTCTTATTTTTGAGACAGAGTCTCATGAATTTGCCCAGGCTTGCCTCAAACTTGTAATCTTTCTGTCTCACCCTCCCAAGTACTGGTATTACAGGCATGTGGTAATTACACCCGGCTGAATTCAATATTTGAAATGGAATATATTTTGGTATAATTAATAATAAATTCATGTTATCAAGTATAAAACTATAAATAGTGATATTTTTTCAAAATGGTTTACCAATTCATTTTTTTCTTATAGTAGTTAGAGCATCTTACCTGTTTATTTTATATTCTACAAAAGTCTGCTTAATCCTCTATGAACAGAAAGGGGATGATTTACTTTATAGATTTCAAGATAGAATTACAAAATTTTAGATATATGGATATTGCTTGAGTTTGAACTTTTTCAGACGTTGATATACTGTAGCAGAAATTGTTCGTGCTCAATAAATATTCATCTAACCCTCCACACTCTGGTTCATCTGAGCTATATCTATGTCTGGGTTTTGGCCCACAGGGTGTGTAGAAGAAATGTAAACCTTTTCTAGGCATTGTCATTTTAATCATTCCATGGACCTGCCCAATCCTTTCTTTTCTTGGAGCAATTATATTAAATACCATGAGCTACAGATATTAAAGATTTAGGATGTAGGAAAGCTACCGGCACACATTAGACTTTGTGGGATCAGAAGTTAACTTGTATGAAACCAAGCATATTCTACACTATCCTGATATATGCATTCCATTATAATGTAGTAGAAGAGATAGATATGTATCTCTTTATAGAACCTCCACTGTTAAAATAACCTCTGCTACATCCTGAAAGAAGCACAGAAGACATGTTCTGATAAAGTAAGAGCCTGATAAGTTACTGTCCTGCACATCAGGTATACCTAGAAGCATTTTTTGTGTGTATTTTAAGTCAATAATACTTTTATTTAAGAACTCACAGCATGTGGCCTTAATGTATGGATTTTCTAATGCACCAATATAAGGCAGCAAGAAGATACAGGAAACATTTTAGAGTGAGAATGTGAGTTTGTATCCCATTTACTTAGTGCATGTGTAAATTTTTACAGTAGTAGTTCCCAATGAATCAGGCTTCTTTGTATCTTTGTTGCTTCATGCTTCTTCCCACATGGACTCCGGTCTTGGCCATGTGATTTGCTTTCACTAATTATAGATCAGCAAAATTGACACAGGAGACTTTTGGAAAGTGTATCTGCATTGGGGCTTGCTTTCTCTCTTACTGCTTTTAAAGCTCAGCTTTCTTGGGAACTGAACCCTAAAATCTCCAAAAACTGCGAGCAAATAAATCTACCTTCCTCTAAATTGTGTGGTCAGTTGTTTTGGATTATGACAATGAGTATACTAACCTAGAATGTTAGTTTGGTTCTATAACTTGGAGAATTGAGAAATTATAATCTTTTCTGAAAACACCACCTCCTTTCATCTCCCTTCGCCTTTTCAACCCCTGCCCCCTGGTGTTTCCATGACACTTCTGTAGTACACCACATTCTCTTAAGTGGGGCCTTCCTATTTTTAGTTCTAGACAAGAAAATCTAATATAGATCTGCAAGTATAACTCTAACATTGCTTTAAAAAAATCTCATTCTTGATACTTTACTCATGATCTCAGAGTTATTGAATAAGAGTTTCTTGCATTTGATGAGCATCACTTAACAAAGGAAACTTTGCAGGGTTTCAATCTCTAATTTTATTTGTTGATGTGCCTAGAACCAGCCTTTTTTTTCTTACTTAGGGTTCTCAGTACCAACTCTATGGCCTACCTCAGAGTTCCAAGTACCAGCACCATAAGACTACTTCTGCTTCCCAGTTTATGCCGTTTTATCCTCAAGTGTCTAGGTTCCCATAATAATAGCTCCTTCCATTTACTGTCTTAAAAAGAGTGGATGTGGCCCATGAGGGAGGATATAGCTGCCTAACCTAAGGGGCAATTACTATTTATAATAGCATTTACTTTTCATTTGTTCAATTTCCAATACTCATGGAACTAATATATTATATTAAAAAAATTGAGTAACTGATGTAGTTTGTTTTCCCCTCTGGACTCTGATTGGTATATTTAAGTGATTTAGTCTAATCCCATGGTCTTCTATTAAGTTTCATAGGTGGATCTATACAGTCATTCAAATTTGAAGTTCAGGAGAGGAATCAGAGCTAAAAATTCAGTTTCAATGAAACTAAAGGTGCGGTGGTGACTTCTGTAAAAGCAAGACAGCTTCATCAGATTCATAGATTCCCAAAGTCAGGAATACACTCTTTGGAGGGATGCTGGAAGGATCAAGAGTGTAGTAGTCTTGGGTACAACTGGGAGCAAAAAGAGGCTGTGGAAGTACCCAGGGAGGGCACTGAATTTTTTATTTTAATTTTTTTTCTAGAAAGAGGGTAGTTAACCAATAGGTTTGGGAATCTATGATACATCGTACCACATGCAGCCTCTGTTCTAATACTTTATGTATATTGATTCCTTGAATCTTAACAGCAATTTTACCTGTTAGTATCATTTTTTTTTGTATTTATGCTGGGCATTAAACCCAGGGGTATTATATTTCTGAGCTACACCCTCAGCCCTATTTTTTTTTTTTTTGAAACAGACAGGGTCTCACCAAGTTGCTCAGAGTCTAAGTTGCTAAGGCTAGTCTTGAACCTGTGATCTCCCTTTCTCATCCTTCCAAGTACTGGGATTACAAGCTTGCATCATCATGCCCAACTAGTCTCATTTTAAAGATGAGGGGATGAAGGCATAAATGAACTGAGTAGCATGTCTTAGGTTACTCATCAGAGCTGGTACCATCCAGATTGACTCATAAGCCACTAACATCACAAATTGGCAACTGGCAAATGTTTTCTGTTGGGGCCTTGTCATAAATAGTTTCTGCTTTGTGAGCCAAATGGTCTCTGTTGCAACTGCTCAGCCCTGCTTTTGTAGCACAAAAACTGCCATAGACAACATGTAAAAAATGAGTTCAAATAAAACTTCACCAGAATGGGGGGCAGGCTGAATTTGTTCTACATATCATAGTTCTCAAAACCCACTGTATACTACTATGCTACTTTGATCAATGGAAATTTTTTTTTTTTTTTTTTTTTTTTTTTGTGGTACTGGGGATTGAACTCAGGGGCATTCTACCTCCGAGCTACACCCCCAGCCCTAGCTTTTAATTCTTTATTTTGAAACCGAGTCTCACTAAGTTGCAGAGTGCCTCACTAGGTAGCTGAGGCTGGCCTCGAACCCGGATCCTCCGGTCTCAGCCTCCCGAATGCTGGGATTACAAGCGTGCGCCACCACGCCCGGCGATCAATGGAAATATTTAAAACACCATTTGATACTGTTATTAATTGTACTAATAGTCTAAGAAGTTCAAGTTCTCTACTCTTGGATGAGTTTTTTTCCTATATCTATTTTAAATCTTCCAGGAATCTTTTCTCTCTATGCAAATGTCCAAGGATATTCTCGATATATTTGCCAATGTTTCTATTTTACTGAACATGCCTGGATTGGATGTTTTCATAGATTATCTGCTTGTGATACAACTTTGTAGTAGCTACATTTAGTGGGTATCTATAAATCTATAATTGTGTATATAGCCCATATTATGTTAAATTTTAGATGCATAGGATTATTTTGATCCCCCACCATTTGGGTCACAAAATGTTTTGCTGTGAAACCCATCACCTGTGCCTGAGCAAGCCCTATGCCCTCATTCTCAATAATAATTCCTTCAGGACCTCAAAAGGAGATGGTATTAATATTCTCTTTACAAATAATATTTTTCTCTATATTTATTTCCATTGAACTTTGGAAGCATACTCTTTATTTGCTGCTGTGATTTTAAAAAGTGTATACCATATTTTCTTTTTTTCCTAAAATAAATCCATAGCATGTTTAATCTTCAAAAGCATGTGCCTGTAATTCTAGACAGCCGAGTCTTCTTTGTCTGTACTTCTTGGTTATGTGACTGAAGGGAAGTTTCAAGTGGTGTAATTTCAGACAATCTGCTTTTATTCATTATTACAAAATAGATGGAGTTGGAGATTTAATATTGCCAAGTCTGTTTTTACATCCTAATCATGCTAGATATTTAGTCTTTGAGATGCTGAAATAAAACCCATCACCAGGACTTTCCCTTCTAAATTACATAAGAATATAGACATCTTTGGTAATAAATGTACTCTGACAGCTGCTTAAAAAAAAGATTACCAAGCTTAATAACATACCCTGAAAGCAAAAGAGAAAAATATAAACATTGGATAATTTTTACCCCAAACATTTACCTTTTGAGGAAGGCGAGAGAGAGAGAGAGTGAATGAGAGGGAATATAAAAGTATAAGTATATATATGAGAAAGCATTAAGATACTATTTTGACTGTCACTTTGTGGTCTGTCCTGTAAGGTTTGTTTTTAGCAGGCATTCCATTTTTTATGAGAAGAAGAATAAATGAGTTGAAAAAACCGGGGCTGGATTTGGAAAGCAAAAGCATTCTCTATTCATTCTCTTCAGGGAAAATAAAGGTTTTCCCACAGAGGCACACAAAGCTGAAGCAACCCCTTGGCGAGAATGTTTGCAGTCAATCTGGTGAGGGCAATACCATCAGCAAAAGTGAAATTCTAAGCAGTTCTCTAGTGTTTCCAACAGATTAGCTCTCGCAGTTACCTGGACAGATGTGAGTCCATCCTACTTGCTGTCTTAATGCTTCCCTGTTGCTAATGATGCTCCAAAGGTATCAGGGAATGGAAATAAATGGCTGCCCCGTAGCTGCCTGGAGCTGCCTTAAGTGCCGGGCCTGCGGGGTATCAATTGTTTGTTTGGTGGCTTTCAAGGTACAGTGGTACATTGATTTGTTTAAACGCTGCAGTGTATTAGTGTTTCTTATCTCCTCCCAAGCCTTCTGCCTCATCTCATTCAGAAGAAGATAACCTACTTTATTACAGAGAACATGTGCTATTCAGTGACTTGAAATATGATTGACTGACTGTATTGATTTTTTTTTTAAGTGACCTGTTTCAGAATCACTTTTGAACTGATTCTGTGGAATTCCTCACCCTAAAGGAAGGGGATGAGAATTTGGTAAGAAACTAAAAAGTATTTAGACAGGTATACTGGCTTTTTTTTTTTTTTTCATTCTTTTTTCCTTTGGTAGTACCTGGAATGGAACCCGAAGGACTTCTAACTCCAGGATATATCCCCTACCATATTTTATTTTTCATTGGTCTCAGTTTCTGAACAGTCTCACTAAGTTGATGAGGCTGACTGTGAACCTGAAACCCTCTATTCTCAGCCTCCCAAGTACTGGGATTATAAAAGCATGTACCACCATGCTGGTCAATTTTCTTATTTTTTCAAGAATACCTTTCCCAAATTGAGACCACTATACAGTTGTTTTTTTTCTTTTTGTTTTTGTTTTTTTCTTTTTTGACTGATTCCCTCCTTTCTTTCCCTTGATACTCTGTCTTCTCTTCTCTTCCCTACCTGGGTACTGGGGATTGAACCCAGGGGTATTCAGCCTCTAAGTCACACCTCAGATTTTGTCTATTTTATTCATTTGTTCTTTGAAATGGGTTCTAAGTTGTTGAAGGCCTCATTAAATTGCCAATGCTATCCTCCAACCTGCAATCTTCTTGTCTTGGCCTCCTAAGTATTGAGATTACAGGCGTGCTCCACCACATCTGACTCTTCCCTCTCTTCTTACCCCAGCCTTTCCTTCTTCATTTTCACCACCTTTGCCTCTTCCATTTTCTATAATACTATCATTTCTGCTAATCTAGTATTCAGTGATCACAACATACATTATGCATGATAAATTGTTCCAGAGTAACAAATATTAAACAGTTGAAGAAAATACCAGGGAACTTGGGAGAAAGATAGAAGTAATGAATTCAAGTTGCTTTTCAATATCCACATGCTAGGTACTGGGGAAACCAGGTTTCAAACAGGAATTCACTTTCTTATTCTTTAACTGATGTCAAGTTTATCTAATTCCCCTCTTTTCCATGTCTTCTATAACTTCTTCCTCATCTTTTCTCCAGCACAAATCTTTCTGTCTTTTGGATTCTTTTATTTCTTAGTACAAAAACAAGAAAAAAAGCACAAGGCAATGGGAAAAATCAAATGCAGTGGGTATAATTTTAAAATGCTTTAAATCAGAATAAGCTAGGACATCTTAAAATATCTATGTTCATATGTAAAATTATAAATACAGTAAATGTAATAAATTTTGCAATATATTTAAAAGTATAGAAAAATCAAAAACTTGTGTTTTAAATTTTATTTATAAATTGAATCCTCCTTTTATTGGATAGGAACACAATCTTGTTACTACCTATTATTCCATTGATTTGCATTTAAACTAAAAAAACTTAAGCTTGTCTTTTTCTTTCTGACTCTCTTCAATATGGGTTCTCTGTTTCAAGAAGTATTATATAAAATTGGGGTGTCAAGATTGGCATCTATCTGTGGATTTCTGGTACATCTGATCATTGTTTGCTTTATCTTCATTGGTATCCTTGGAGATGACCAGAGAGTCCCTGTGCTGATGTCCTTAGAACCAGGCACAACTGCATCTGCTCCCTACTGCCAGCATCCACATCTGGGAGTAGAGTCAGGACAAGACTCTCCGAGGCTCTCAACTTCCTCCTCTAGTAAGCTTGCTTTTCTGCCTGAGTAGGTAGCCAGGGGGGATTTGCTGTTCACTAACTGATGGGGCAATCAATCGGGAATTTCAAAACTTCCTTATACTGCTGATATTTTCTCTACTTGGATATTGTGCTCAGAAAAGATCCCATCAGGTATTTGGGGTCATAAATCTTAAGAGGAAAAAAAAAATCCTCGTTTAGTAGATACTCTTTTATGCCTCTTGTTTAAATTTGAACTCAGGCTCAAAAATCCCCAACCATTTGACTTCATTCTAAAAAATCATAGTGAGTTTTAAAACTACAAATTCTTCTATTCCACTATTCATTTATCTTTGCTTTTCCATTAGAACAACTTATTCTTCCCTGATGTATGAGTGAATGGGAAAAGTCCTGAGGCAAATCCTTTGTGAATTTCTCAAAAGTTCACCTTATAACTATTCTCCCTCATCCCCTAGTGCTAGTTGTTGACTTCACTGCAGGACCTTCCTTGAAGGGGAACCAGAGTGTCACATTTCTGTCTGCCACACATGATTTGATGGGCAACACAATATAAAAATACCCAAAGAAACTAAAGGAAATGTTTTAAACTTTAGTCCATATTCCCTTGGTCCAAAGGGAAAACACTAAAAGATAATTAAAGAATGAGGTGATTCCAGTAAGGATATATGAAATTTTAATTTTGCCTTAGAATGAAATAAAAAATATGCCATTGAAATAATTGGTATATTAGGTAAGTACCCTCATTTCAGAATTTTGTTTCAGTAAAAGGAAAGGAAGTAGGCAGATACTGAAGATTAGTCATTTTCAAAGAGGTTTCCAATATTCGAAAGACTGCTTCTTATTTTGGTTTCCAGTCTCTTTCACTTTATCATACATGTGACTGTCATTTAGACATCAACATCTATTGAATTATACTATGGATACCTGAATTTAAGTAAACCCTGCCTTGACATTCTGGCTACATGGGCTTGAGTATCTCATCTGATTTTCACCATCCATTCTCATCTCCAAAGTTAACACAATTGCTCATATCCCAGGTATTTAAGAAGATGAAATATTCAGCACTGATAAGCACTGAGGTCATCTGCTATGTTCAACCCTCCCCTCTCAGGAGAGTGAGATTTCATCATTTGTGGTGAGATCTTGAGTCTAAGAGTTTCACTTTTCATGAAATGTAGTTTTGCATCATGCTGAGTCTAATAGTCAATGTTGCTATATGGAGAAAGCATCAAGTAAGACCCAACTCCATGGGGAAATGGGATCATCATAGCTTTACTCTTCCTGCTGAAGCAGACCACTGAGTCTCCCTCCTGAATCCTTTCCCAGAAGTCATCATAGTAACAATTTGTACCATACATGAACTCTAAAACAGCTCAGGCTTTCTAACTGGTCTACATTAGTGCTCTGTCCAGAGATGCTCATTGTGAACTTAAAAGAAACATCATAGCTCTGAGTGATGATGGTAAATACAATGAAGTGAGAATCAAAAATATGATTACTTATCACTGTTCCACATCTACTCTCTATTTCGAGGTTGAGAAAATGTGTTTCTGTTGTGCCTTTTGCTTTCCCTTATGTATTGTATGGACTTTACCTTGTGCTAGAGGCATAATAATTGCTAATACATGTGGATTAGCTAAATAGCTTCACAGAGTCCTTAACTTTTTACTCCCATTTATCAAAATAGGAAGCAAAACAAGATGTAAAGATTTTTCTTTTCTTTTTCTAATGCTTGCAGATAAAGTATTCTAGCTCCTCTAGAGTACCTTTTTACAAAGCAAAATGGGAACCCCCTCCCCCAGGTGTGTGTATGTTCTGCTGGGAAAGAATATGAAGGCAATTGGAGATTGACCTGGAATCCCCCCCCCCCCAATGGTTCATGTGTTGAACACAATAAATTTCAGAGGTAGGGCTTTTAGAGGATTAGATCATTAGGGCTTTGACCTCATCAGTTGTTACACTTATAGAATGTCTCCTGAGGAGCTAATGCATTACTGTGTAGAGTTGATGTAATTAAGTCATGAGGGCTGAAATATCATCAGTTTGTAAATTCACTGTGATGGCTTTACTGGGCAATAGCCCAGGCAGGTGCAGGGTGGCTAGAGAAGGTGGATCCCTGAGGGTGTGGCCTTGGGAATTGATCATGCTTTTGTCTTTTAATCCTCTTGCTTGCTCGATCTGTTTCTGGTCTCCATTATGTGAAGGAGCAAGGCTCTGCTCCCCCTACCATGCCTTGAGAACTGTACCCAAAATTTCCAAGAAAACTGAGCAGATAAATCTTCCTTCCTGTAAGTTGTGTGTGGTCAGTCATTTGGGGTTATATCAGTGAGAATGTTAAGTGAGACATCATTAGATTCATTCATTAATGGGTAAATGGACTACTGGGAGTAGGGGCACAGTTAGAAGAAGTAGGTCACTGGGGTCATGCCCTGGAAGCTTCTGTCTTTTCTTCTACCCCCTCAACATCCCCCTACTTTCCAGCTGCTTTGAGCCAAGTAGCTTTCCTCTATCACATACTTACATCAGATGTTTCTGTCTTAGAGACAGATGACTATGGCCTAAAGGTGAAATGATAAGGCAAAACTTTTCTTCCACTAAGTTGTTCTTGTCAACAACAGAAAGTTGACTAACACACCATCTTTCGAGGGAGCTACAGAACTCCCAAGACAGACTCGAGTCTTGGGGCACTATTAAATAAAGACATTTGTTCAGATTAATTGTCCTGGCAATCTAAACAAGTAGAATCTGAAATAAATAATGTTGCTAAAGACAGGCTATCTTATTAGTTTCTTGTACCTAGGGTCCAAATTAATGACTAGTACAGAGTTACCAAGAAAGGCATAGAAGAGAATAATGAGAATAAGAAGAATTTGCAATACCACATCAGTTAACTCAATTTATGGATCATTGATTAAGGCACTTGAAAAGTGTTTATTTCTTTAAATGAAATTGCTTCCACTTAGTTATATAAATGCCACTGGATATCAAGTTTAAAAGATAAAGTTTCAAATTCTGGTAACAGCACAAATATTCTAAGAAAGTTTTCCTGTCTTCATTTTTCAAATTATTTTCTGCCCTATCACCTGGTACAGAATATGTTCACAATTTCTAAGTCTTCTTTATAGGATTGTTTAACACTGTATGTGCCTGGAATTGAGCTATACTTTGAGATAATGACCCCAAGGTCCTAACAAATAGATTTATGAAATTACCTAAGTTCACAAAATAACTAGACTTCATTATAATCACTGTGCTTATAAATCAATATGTAATTTCCAATAATAATTGCTGAAAAACTAATACTCAAACTCCAAAATATGTAAGTATGATGGTATTCTTAAAATATTTCAGAGGGGAAATTAACACAAACTACATTATATGGTCAGTGTGGGCTTTGGTTCTTTCATGTAGTTATGATAGAGAAAATCTAATTGTGTAGCTGATATAGCAATGAATGATAAATAAGGACATGCATAACTACCACCTATCAGAAGAGACTTGGAAACTGGGAAAAGGGATACACAACATGAATACACGAATACTGTCAGTTAAGAGAAGATCTAGAGACTGAAGGTGAAAAAAAAAAAATTCTATCTGACCAATTATAAACACAAGTCTCAAAGACTTTACTTCCAATGAGTTACAAGAGACATCAGTTGGAGAGTCTACCTAACTCAGGACCCCTATTCTAGGAAGACTGGCCAGACCTATCCACTCACCCACAATGCGGGGTTCTCATAAACATTTATAAGATGCAATTTTGACCACCTTTGTCCAACCTTTCTTCCCCACATTTTTTGGCAAAATATTGGAAATAAACACCTCATCTAAAAAGAACCAAAAAATGTTAGGTCTTCTCTCTCCAAAGAATTTGGAAGTAGTAGTTAGAAATAACTTGTCTGTTGGGCAACTGCACTGAGACCATGAAAAGTTAGTTCATGGGGATCGCCTTTTTGTGTTGCTTGCATTTGAAGACAGAATGAATGTTCTTAGAAGTGAGGACACTCAGGACAGATAGTGAAAACAAGACTTAAGTAGAAAAAAAGTCATATGAAACTCAGGAAAAAACGGAAAAACACATTGAGGAAAATAAGAAAATTTGGTTTCTGCCATATGACTAGTGACTAGTCCTTGATTCAAGTCCTTCAGAGTCCTTCTCCACATCTCTAACTTTATTTCACTAGAATTCTATACCTTCATATTGCATTTTCTTCCCATTTATTTTACTTGGAATAGGGTTTTGTTATTTGGAACCAAAAGAGTGTTGACAGAGAATAGTGATTGCACAGAGTGGTTGAAAATAACTGGAAGACACTTGAGAGATAGGAGATGAGAGAATGAAGAAAGCACTTGAGCTA
The DNA here is from genome assembly GCA_004027655.1 of Graphiurus murinus. Classification (NCBI taxonomy): domain Eukaryota; kingdom Metazoa; phylum Chordata; class Mammalia; order Rodentia; family Gliridae; genus Graphiurus; species Graphiurus murinus. The sequence continues at coordinate 18,074 of PVLC010015755.1, forward strand.
GAAAGTAAGGAACCAATGGAAGACATACTAAAAACTGTTCAACAAGAGTAAGTGGATGGTCATATATGAAACTGTAGAGAAAAGTCAAACTTCAGAAATGCAATTAAACATGGGTATATTAAGTATATCCTATGTGATAGACTATCATGCAGAATGAATAGATTAACAGATACAGAGAAACCAAGGTACTGTCCAAATGATTTTATGTTAGACAAAAAACAATGAGTTTTATTGGCACTTTTATTAATATATAAACTCATTGAGGATGAGGATTGTGTGTTTTACTCATCACTATTATTCATATCTACAAAAATGTCTAGTTTGTATTTGTTCACTATATTTGAATAATTGTTTTTGACTAAGGACACCATGAACAGGAGAAGAATTTATTTAATCCTCATTTGCTGTTTAAATACTAGGAAAACTATAATGAATAAAATAGGATAAACTCTGATAGAGAATATCTTGTAGTCTGGGTAAAGATGAAAGTTGTGAGCACAGTGGTAAGGTTAGTTCGTGTAACAGTAGCCCTTAAAACTTGAACATGAGAAGTTTTGGCAAATAAGGTAGAAGTTAATTTCAGGAAAATTTTTTTTAAATTCATTACATTATCTTATCTGTATCATCTAAACAGAAATAACCATCTCTTGCATTGGTATTCTGTAATCCAGTATGCAATGCCTAGGTCTTCAGTGTGAGCAACTTCTTTCATTTGTAGAGACCAGGATCAATACTCATCTCTCATCACATTGCTCACATCTCTCGAGCTGTCAAGATTATGTTACACTGGTAATGTCCAGGGGCTCCTCTCAGAGGTGTAGCTAGCTTTGCAGAGGATCTACAACATGAACAATATGACACAGAGAAAAGGGTGGTACATCCACTTCCGGTGAGGCTGTGTATCATGAAGAGAGCAAGTCATGATGGAAGGGATTCCAGGTCACGAATTGGGAAATCATATTCAACAGCAAGAATAAGGAGAAAGGCATGAAATTCAAGAGAAAAAGCTGAAAGGATTCCAGTGATGGTGGTATCATGATCAAGGAAGAGAAGTTGGAAGGAGCTGTTCACACCAAAGGGTGTAAGTGGTGAGGTCATGTGTAGATTCATCATAAATGCGGCAACTAGTTTGTTGTTTAGAAACAGCATAATGGAGCTCTTTAGGACCAAACAGGTGGTGTTGATCCATAGAAGCCTATCAGGTTACTCTATAAATCTATACTCGTGTATTCCACAACTATTCATTGAATGCATAATATACATATATGACATTATACTGAGATCTGTGAGGATTCAATTACAAATCTACAGGGAACTCAGACTTCAAAGCAGAAATTAGCAATGTTTTCAAGAGAGACATACCCAAAGTAGTTTGAAACTTCCAGTAGAAATTCTGTTTATACTCTGAGAAGATTTCACCTAAACTTATCTCTGAAGAATGGAAAAGCCTCTGTTCCAGTATTAAGGAAAATGCCTCTTAAGATGAATACCTCATAATCATATTGATGCACACAAAAGTAAATAAGACAAGAAGTTGAAAAGAAAACTAAAAACTTTATTTTAAAATACGATAGTAGAGATTTAAAAATATAATTTAGCATAGAAATTTTTGAAATAGAAATAAAATAGAACTTTAACCAAACAGTAGAAATTTTTAAAATAGTAGAAATTAAAAAATAGAAATTAAAAATCCCATTTAAAAAATACCTGAGACAGGCATATGGGCAGCCATTACTCTGAATGCTTCCTAGCTGATTCACAAGAGTTTGATGATAAGAGTTGTCCAGAGCAGAGGGTGGTATGGGCTCTGCCATGCATGCCCTGTCCTGGGCACAGCTTGGCGTTAGGGCTATGGAAGAGTTATCTTCACTTTGGAGTCCACCCTGCTGCTGTCCTTCTTGTTGCTAATATCATCAGCTCCCACAGTGTATGCTCAGCTGTGGCTACAAAGCTGAGCCACAAGCAGGGGGAAGATTGCTTTCCACAGAGGAGCCAGATAGGGTCTTTGCTAATGTTGCAGCAGCTGCATCAGAAGAGGCTCCACCCTAAAGCTTTTTAAGGTAAGGCAAGGGATTAATGGGCCAGTTTAAAGCCAAAGAAATTCCAAGCACTCTGCTCCAGAAAAGATTAAGTCAGTGGGAGATCCATATAATGAGAGCCCTGAGGAACCTTTGTGAAAATCAGAGGAAACTGAAAGATTTAAAATAACATCTTTTTAAAAGGAAAAGGAAAAGAGAGGTTTAATAAATTTCTCTGACCTCTGACTGGATTGTAAACATTTGAGATGATAAGTAAAGAGAAGAGGGAATAGTGCAAAGGAGGAAACAATATTAGTGCTTGCAACTCTGCAGTGTTTGCTAACCCAAATTACAGTGCAGAGCAGCCTGGTAAACTAGCTGAATTTCTTTGGGGACTGCCTAGAGTGTGTTGGAGGGGGGCATAGAAAGGAGGGCGACCTGAGCTGCAGGAGAAAGAAAGAGAAAAATTAAATGTGAGTTTGCTTTGCTGGTCCTTGATTTACCATCAGCAAACACTGCAAAAGAAGGTTTAAGGAAAGGCTATATACTCTAGATGCAGATGAAAAATAGATGAGACCCTGTCTGAATACCTAAAGCTGATGACTTCTGAAGAGCCTTATTTTACTTCCAACTCACTGGCCTCATGTCCCTGGGGCTCTGGAAGCAGAACTAGCTTTAGGTCTCTTTGCCATGTCTTATCTATGTACACCAGGAGGGGGCAGAAGAAGGGTCTCGCCTCTGTATTGGGACTTTCTACTCTCCTAGTACAAATTTTATGTTGATATCCATAATATTTCAACTTATTTTTTCTCAGTGATTTGTTTCTTTCCTGGCAACTGCACAAGAATGTCAAATAACCACATGGCAAAGTAAGTTCCATTTCTGTTTCCCTCCATGTTAAGCTCAGGAAGCTTATTCAAGCTAGTCAAATATCCTTAAAACTCTCCTCATCTCTCCCTTCTCTCACTTGTGCCCATCTAGGGACTGGGTCAAGCAGACCTGGGATAGCATTCAAATAAAATTGATCTTAAGATGGAAAGATTGGGATGTGTGGACCACCTGCCAGTGTTAATCTAATTCACTTCAAGGTTGTGACAGCAATCAATGTTTATCATCACCTGCAGTTTCAAGGTGTGTGGTGAAATGCTGTGAGAATATGAAGTGATTAAAACATAGAAAGTCCCTAGGCTACTACAGAGGGAAGAGTACAGGCAGAAGTCTGAAAGGAGTCAACCTGCTTCTGCCTTCATTCCATCCTTTAGAACAGAGCCCCAATAGCAGCCCGGGTTGGCATGGGCTGGGCTGGCTTCCATTGTGTGACACTAGCCCATCCACTGACCCAGCAGCACAGACTCTCAGCTCAAGGACTCAGGCTAAAAGATTAAGTTCTAACTCTAAATGGTAAATGTAGGATGTTAGGCCTAAGAGAGCTGGATTTAGCACCAGAATCAATGTGCTACACAACCAGAGATAAGAGAAAGGTGAAATTGAGAGGAACAGAAACCAAAATAACTGCAGAGAAAGCCAGTGTAGAGAGAAATAAAAATCTCAAGAAAGCAGAAGCAAAAACATGAGACAACAATGGAGAGAAAGAGAGAGTACAAAGTAGAGGTGAGAGGGGAACAGGGGACTACAAGGGGAGCAGAACAAGGGAAGATAATTCTCATTAACACAAAGGCTTTTTGTACTAGTGACAAGGTATTTTATGATAGCTCTTTACTCACAACCTTTTGTTGTTGTTGTTCTTTGAACCAAGTGAGCATTAATTACAAGTGTTGGGAGGTATATAACCTAGAACAAGTCATGCTACCTCTTCTCTCAGGTATAACTGGTTTACCTGTAGGATAGGAATATTAATATCACTTGATCACATGACAGACAGTGATACATGGGAAAATGTTATGAAGCTTGGCACCTGACAGCTTCATAAATGGTCTCTGATCTTGAATCTCCACCCAAAGCATTAGTGATGGTAATATGGAGGAATCTGATCATGAAGAAGTAGAGGGTCAGGGATCTGTGGGAAAGACAAAAGAGCAATAGCTCTGGTGAAAAAGCAGGGTAGGAATATGAATCTCAAATGAGGTGGCACATTTGGGCTAGGGTATGGGATGAATGATGGAAAAAATAAACTTGAAGTTTGGCCAATACTTTCATGACGGTATTTATGGATTTGAATTTCAATTTGCTTTTAGTTTTAATCTCTTAATCTAAGGCACATCTAGTTTATAAAAGGTGGTGGGGTGGAATAGTGGTGGCAGTGTAAGATTTAAAACAAAGTCCCTCAATCTTTTATATACAATTTACCACAGGGTAAAATCTGCAGCATTTTACCCTAAAATTGCATTTCAAAATACTATGCTTTTTCTAAATATAAGTCTACATTATTCAGTGTGTGTGTGTGTGTGTGTGTGTGTGTGTGTGTGTGTGTGTGTGTGGTGCGTGTATGTGTGCGTGGGTGTGTAGTACAGAGATTGAACCCCCCCAGGGACATTCTACCTCTGAGGGAATGCCTACATTCTATTTTACTTTTTATTTTGAAATAGGGTTGCATTAAGTGACTATAACACCTGCCTATAACTTGGAATCCTCCTGTCTTGACCTCCCAAGTATTAGGATTACTGTTGTGTGCCACAGTATCTGGCTATTTTTTAAATATAATCCTCATCGATTAAGTTTAGTGAATTCTCCCATCTTCTAATCTTTCCTCTCACTTAAGCAGCAGCACACTTGAAATGCTAGCCTCAAAGAGTGTATACCCTGTCCATGACCAAATTCAAATGTGATTTACACAATGATGGCTCCAAAATGTGTCATATTATAGTGCCTGACACAGAAAGATTCAGCAAATGCTTAAGTTAATCAAGGTTCCCTCTTAGCTCCCAGGATGATCAACATCCTCCATTAGTCCCATTTCTCAAAACATTCTAATTCTACATAGAAGAATGAGGAAGAAGAGTAAGTAGATGAGAAGTAAAATCAACTTTTATGTTTTCTGAAGAAAGAATGATTATAATAAAAATACACTAGTATGTTTGTGTGTGTGATACTGGGGATGGAACACATAGGTCTACTACTTCAGGGCTAAACCCCCAAGCCTTTATTTATTTATTTATTTTTAGTTTGGAAAGAAGAATAAGGGTCTAAGTTGCTGAGGATGACCTCGAACCTGCAATCTTCCTGTCTTATATGCCTGAGTACTGAAATTACAGGTATGTGCCACCATGCCTGGCTACACTGGTATTTGGATGAATTATTTTTCCTGTGTGTGGGTGGGGTGGGGGTATAAAACTAGAGGCATTCTACCTTTGAGACCTTTATGGTTTATTATTAGTTTTAATTAAATAGGGATGCTGACTAGATGTGTACACCACCATCTCAATGACAGTTTTATATTATTATTATTATTATTATTATTATTATTATTATTATTATTATTATTTTGGCCTGTATGTGTGGTACTGGGCTTTGATTGGTTCTGTCATCAGTCACTATTTGTTGGTGCCTCTCCCTTACCACCCCCTAAAAAACTGATTAGAGATATGAAACTTACCTTTCCAGGAGTCTCCTTTATTCTCTCTCCTTCAAGGTAAATACATAAGCCTATTTCTGTTAAGAGTTTGAACTTTGTAAGAAACTGGTTGGGCAATATAATATTCATGAAGAAAGTCTAAAACAATCCAAATTCATTGATAGCCATTCTTGCTCTTTCCAATAGATTTGGCTCCTGATTACCTCTCGGTAAGAAATGGAAGGTCATGCAGGCTACTGTTCGCCATTGCTTTTTTTTTGAAACTCAGCCTAGTTGTTTCCTCCCTGGGACACTGCCTTACTCCACAGCATTCCCTGAAGTAGTTTTCCAAGCACACCAGGTGTGTTCACTTACAGGGAAAGGAATAAATTGCTCTCTGTGCAATTACACCAGGCTGGTCTATTGACACACACGTGAGTAAGATGTTTATACCCTGAGAGGGAGCCCCTCTGCCATTCTCAAAATTACAAGCCCTTGAATCACTACTGAATGTCTAGCCCTAGAAAATTTGCAGAGATAGACAAAGAATACGGGAAGGACAACATAGAAAGTAGCAGTAAATAGCTGTATTTAGAGCATTGTGTCATAATAGAAACATCAATCCCGCTTTCTAGGGAAACTACTGAAAATCCTAACCATAACATAGGCCTCCACTCGACTGCCAGATTGGCGTATAACTTATTCTTTCAAAAAGCTAGAAGCTAAATTTTCAGTGCCATACCAAGTACAACCTGAAGATGAAATGGTAAACAATTTCCAAGGCTTGTTTAACACAGAAATAGATATTTTCAGACATCAAACCATTGACTCCAAGGTGAGTTGCTGAGTAGTTCCCAGGTATGATAGATAGGTCAGAATGAGGTGTACCCCAGCACCTAGATTCTTATTGGATACAAACTACGATATTACTCCTTTAAGCACTTAAAAATGTAGTAGAGTTAATTTAGTACACACCTATTTATACACCAGAAATTTCTGGAGCAAAAACCACCCATGAGAAAACCACCTTCTGTTTTATGTGTATGAAAACAATTCAGAGTAAAATAATGTTGTATTCAGAAATACAATCCTTTTCCAAACATAAGTCTTTAGTTCAATAATTGGGGTGATAAATTCATCACTATCACATTGACATATCAGAGTAGAGCTTCATAAAAAAAAAAAAAGCAGTATCTGGTGATTTTGTATAAGTATCCTGCTTTTGAAAAGCTTTATCTAATATCATTACATCCTCCTCACACAGATTTCTATCTAAAAATTTCAACAGTAGATGGCTACAGCTAAGGTGGTTTCTTCAGTTGTAGATTTTACCTAAATCATTATTTCAGTATAATGGTATGAGAGCCCATCTCGTCTCTCTCCCCACTCACTTTCTTTATTCTCCATAAAAATGATTCAATAAGAATTAGCCTTATACCTCACCACCCAAATTTGAAAAATGTAGTTACTTAAGCTAGAAACAAACACATATTTGTTGATTCCTATGTAGCCAATTTCCTTAGCCTCCAAGTCATAAAGTCTACCTGTTAAACATTTGTTATACTCCTTTTCTCTTCATGTCTCCCCACCTCTCCAATTTTGTTCAACTGCTTTAATATCATTTTTCTTCACTCAGCTGATAAAATACTACAAAGTTGGTGTTCTGATGTGTATATCTGATCATGTCACTATCACACTTAGAACTCAAGGATTTCTCCATGTTCATAGATGAATATCAAATCTTTAGAAGAGTCTTCAAGCTCCTTCACAGACAAAAGTCAATATAGCTACTAGGGTGAAGGTTCCATTTATTTCCTCCAGTTTTGGTCACTGCTGTACTTCCAGAACTTAGGAACAATGCTTGGTACATGGCACAAAGCCTAAGACTCAGTCCCTGCTAAATATACAAATATTCTTACCTTCTCACTCTCCTCCTTGATCCCTAATATTGGCTGTTGCTGACATACTCTACTCTCAGCCATCACTGTTTTCTCCCTAAGAGTCTCCAGACCATCTTGAAGTCCCAAGCATAGACGCTTATCATTGCTACGGAATTTTCTCTTCTTTTCCAGTAAACATTCATAGCTTCTTCTTCCAATGTAATCTCTATAGACATCTATTATTCCATTTAATACACTTTGAAAATTGTGTATATTTTAGAGATTGTTTTAACATATCTGTTGACTCTAAAATACACTGAATATATACCTATCATTCATCCAATATTTAGTGAAAGAATAAATGTACATGATTTCAGAGGTCTATGAAGAAATGTTTCTTAAAACTAAAAACTTGTGAAACAAAAATATAAAAAAGGTACATGTGGTTCTTTAAGGGAAAAGACAAAATACGATTGAGAATTTTTAAATATGTAATTTTAAAAATTTTATTGAATATTTAAGTAATCAGTTCTCTATAATAAATCTGGGCAAAGGTAAACGCAAGGTTGACATTTAAAAGAAATGCTAGAGAAATATATGCACAGTGATTCTAAGTTGATTATATTCCAAATGTTATTTTGAAAAAAACTGTGTGGTGTTTTAAAAAAATATACCTTGTAAGAAATATGAAAAAAGAATGTGCATATTCTCAGACCATCCCATTGAATATAATTCATTCCAAATTAGACAAGAGATAATACATACGGTACTGTTAAAAAATAAAATTTAGCAAAATATATTCCTCTGACCACCTGTTTATTACCTTCTATCTTGAGAAATGTTCTCTGGCAGGAATTACACATGGTTTCAAATGATAATTTATAGATCTGGCTTTGTTCTGAATTATAAGATAGGTAGGACAAAGAATGCCATGAATCCATAAGTATCAGTAAGTGGCAGTGAGGAGCTCCTATATTCCCATGCATAGGTGCACATATGTATCTGAACTGGGTTCAGAATGTATCAGCTACTCCATCACCATTTCAGTGTACGCACATCACTGCTAGGAAGAATTCTAAGCCCTCTCACTTAACTCTTTAGAGAAAGAAAAACAGCAGAGCAATGTTTGCAACCCATTTCTTCTACCTTTTCTTTCCTAACAGATTTTGTTGGATGCTTTAAACAGATGTCATATGTTTTTTCTGCTTGCTTACCTGAAATTGCTGGTCATTTGTGACCAATTTCCTGGGAATTGATTATGCTTGGATACTGGCATAATGATAATCACTCAATGAAAAGGTCTGTTTTCTCTCCACCTACAGAACTGGGGATAACCTACCATGAAGTGAATGTCCATGTAATCCCCAAACAAGGACTTCTAATGAAGAGATGCCTTATATTAAAATTATAATATGTCTTCCTTTTATCTTCTACTTCTTGTGCTTTTTTCCTTCTTCCGTTCGTGATTATTTTGACCCTTGCCTCATTTAGCTGGACAGAATGCATGATACATTCTCTGATAATGAAACAGTGTGCCTTTCACAATTATCTTCACTTGATATCTCTTGACTATCCACTGGCAGTAAAAACCCTACCAGTGAACTCTAGAGGAGAAATCCACATCCTCCTTGTCTTTATAATTCTCCCATCTTAGACACATGGCTCACTAGACATCCTTCCTAAACTGAGTGTTAGCAAACCTAAACTCAGACCACTTTGATTGATGGAGGTAAGTATGAGGAAGCACAGAGAAATACAGTCCCCCAAAGCTCTAGGAATGAGGATGACTTTAGCTTGATGACTACCTGGCTTCCCATTCCTTTTGCATCAGATTTAAAATCCCTTTTGTTTTTACCTTTTCTAAATGGTGCCTGGATGCTTTTTTCCTGTCTTCTTCCTTCCTTCGAATACCCCTGCAGATGGTGTGATGAGTTGCCAGCCTATTTAAATTAATTTTGCTAAATTGGGAAGAAGTAAATGTCCTTTTTTGAGAAAACAGAATTTCTCCTCCAGATCCCCAGAAATAACTCAGGAGAATGATTAGCCTGTGAGAGATTCCCGTGGTGTGTGCCACTCGTACACTGTCACAGATGTTTGCTGCTAATAGGATTTTGTGTTCCATGCCAAATATTCTTATGTGACTGATACTTTTTTTAAACCATAAAATTATGAGTAACATGTATGGATTGCATTTTCAAGAAACTAATTTCCTCCCAAAGGAGAACCTTGGGAGGAAACATTCTGGTGAATGAAATAACTTATTTCTTAAATATCTCACTTTTTTTTAAGATGTTCAACTTTTAAATAAAATAACTAAGACTTGACAAAGAGGACAATATTTAATAGGTTATAAAGAGGCTTAAATATTGAAGAGGAAAATATTGGTGCCATTATCAAAGTTTTCTAATGATTACAGTAGTTAAATGCTCTGAGATTAACTTGCTTACAAAGGAAATAAAGAAGGTGTGGAAGTCACCAGTAAGGCAAAGCCTGCATTTGAAGGCACCAGAATATCTTCTAAACTAACTAGTATTGTTTGGAATTATACGTTTTATGGCTATATTCATTTAAGGAATTAAGATACAGTTCAGGAGAAATTTCTCACCCAAACTCTTTAAAACTTAGAGTAGATAGATCATCTTTACTTATACAGTAAAAAATGAAATAGGATGCCATTCTCTCTGGTTTAATTCTATTACAAAATTTTGAGGGGAAAGAATGTCATTAAGAACCATCAATTCTAGCCAAGCGTGGTAGCACACGTTTGTAATCCCACTAGTTGGGAGGCTGAGAAAGGAGGATCGCAGGTTTGCCAGCAGCCTCAGCTACTTAGTGCGGCCCTCTGTAACTTAGTGAGAGCCTGTTTCAAAAATTTAAAAAATAAGGTTTTGAGTATAGTTTGGAGGTAGAATGCCCCTGAGTTCAATCTCCAGTACCGCAAAAAGAAAAACAACAACAAAAAAAAAAAAAGAGAGAGAAAGAGAACCATCAATTCTGTTAGAATTTGTGATCAAGGACTGAACTAAAGTTTACTTTTATTCTATAATACCACCTTTCATGTTCTAACACATTATAGCTTACAAAGAATTTGCATGTAAATTATTTCTTAAACACCAACAGGAAGTTGGTGGTAATTTACACCATTTTAGAAAATGAAAAATAGAAGACTCCATGGGAAAATAGAGATCTAAAATATTAGACATAATATCTAGAAAATAATGCACACACATACTCCATGCTCAGAAATCCACTCCCACCATTTAAAGTTGCTTTCCTCTATACAAGAAAGTTTTATGAATTACTGTGATGATTTTTATATGAAAACATGTGTTGCTGACTTCAGGAGTCAGTCAAGATGGAGTACCCAGTAATGGATTTAGCCTCCTACTGAAAATAAATAAGAATCATCACCAATAAAAAAAATGAACAAAATATTTGAAGCAACAACATGTTCCCACCTTGAATAAGAGGTAACACATGACTGATTCTTGAAAGAAAAGTGAGGTGAACTTACCTGAAGTAGAGAAGTAGATTTGTTGAACTATGGAGGCAGAGTGGAGAGTTCTAGCATACTGAAACAATAATTGGTGATGTCTTACCTGAAAATTTGGAATGTGAGGTAAAGGTAATCCCATAAGTCCACATAGGCATTCACATGCTAATAGAATAAACTCAGACAAAACAGGGATTTATAACATTACTCTACTTGTATGAAGTTCTAGAATAGGCAAAACTAATCCAAAATTTCAGGAAAAAAATTACTCTAGGGAGATTAACATGAAGGCATAAGAGAAAACTTTCTTTGCAGACAGAGTTGTTTTATGTTTTACTAGAGGTGTAAGGGGCATGGGTATGCAAATTTCAAAACACATCTTGCAATTCTACAAATGTTTTCTGAGTGTTCTAGTCTTAAGCTAAAAGACTAAGGATGATGGGATCTCACTGAAGAGGGAGTTGGAATTAACTGAAGTGGGGAAATCAGATTGTATACTGTGCCATGAGATTACTTATAGACAAATTTACATGTAATCTTAGCTTACTTTGCCTAGAGAACTCAGAAACATGACACAGAAGAATCAATGAGTGCATTTAACATCCAAATTTTGTCTTCTAAATGCCATTCTATACAAAAGACATGCAGGCTGCTGTGTGAACCCATCCTGGAATGTCTTGCTGTACCAAAAGTTTAAAAAACATCCTAAAGATTGATATCACAGATAGAGTGAGGTAGGCTTAAACATGTTTTTGCAACTTAAAGAAATGCTCATGGAATGAAGGAATCATATCAAAGTAGCCAGCTTACAGGCTCCAACTGGCTTACTCTGGAAAAAACTGAGCTTCAAAATCATGATAATACCAAATAGTAACACAATGAAGAAAATAATTTATAGGTTTATATTGCTATCAATAAGTGAATCAATAATTGAAGACAGAAAATTTCTTAGAATGCCCATGATAGAGAATGGCTGAAGATTTTAGAATATTACTAATGCATGCCGAAAAGACATAGTGAACATTTGATACGAAATGGAATACTTAGAGTTCAAAACTATTATTTCATCTTTTACATATTAATTGCAAAGGAAAATACAAGACTTACATTGAAGAAACCTAGTGGCTATTCCTTTCAGCAAGTGGTCAATACTAACCTCACCTATTTTAACAATGCAACATCAATTTTCTCCAAGTGACACAGTCAGCAGGAAATATCACTTTTATTGTAATCCTTAACAATGAATTACCTAAGCATGATCATGAAAGAACAGAAAACAAAACTGAATTGAGAGGTATGCCATGAAACATTGAACCTGTACTCAAATATGTTAATGCAAAGAAAGGCTAAAGCAGTGATTTATATTAAAGATGATGAAGAAGATGTACCAAATAAATGCATTAAAATATACTAGATCCTGGCTCAGGACAAAAATAGTAATAAGGAATATTACTGGGACAACTGAAAAATCTTACACATACACTATAGATGAAATAGTGTTGCATCAAGGCAAAATTAACATTTTTTTTATTGGTGCATTGTAATCATACATCTTTGTTAGGTACAAGCTGGTAAAGGCATACATGCACACATTTCTCATTTAACCCTTTCCCAATTCCCACCCCACTCCCTCCTCTTCCCTCCTTCTCAAGTTGTTTAGTGATTGACTTCAATATGTTTGTGAAAATATATCATGTGTATTAGGGTGTTTCCCTCCCAATCACCTTCAGTTAAGTCACCTTCTTTGCTCATCTAAGGTTTCTCCTTCATATAGAGTCTCTCTTATGTCTTACTTTCTCCTAACTTCTGCATATTAGGAAGAGCATATGAGTTTTTAAATTTTTGTAATTGACTAATCTCACTTAAAATAATGTTTTCCAGTTCCATCCATTTCCCTGCAAATGACATGATTTTGTTCTTCTTTATGGCTAAGTAAAATTCCATTGTGAACATATCCCATAGTTTTGTAATGAATTCATCTGTTCATGGACATCTTGGGTGGTTCTATAGTTTGGCTGTTGTGAATTGTGTGGTTATAAATATAGATACACATGCATTGGTCTGATAGTTTGGTTCCATTCTTTTGGATAGATACCCAGAAGTGGTATTGCTGGATCATATGGTAGGTTCATTCCCATTCATCTGAGGATCCTCCGTACTCTTTTCCAAAGTGGTTGCACTAATCTGCAATTCGACCAACAATGTATTAGGGTTCCCAATTCTCTACACCCTCACCAGCATTTGTTATTGTCTCTGTTTTTGATGATTGCCATTCTAATTGGGGTTAGGTGAAATCTCAAGGTAGTTTTGATTTACATCTCTTATTGCTAAAGATGTTGAACATTTCCTCATGCATTTATTGGCCATTCACAATACCGGCTTCAATCTATACTACAAAGCCACAGTAATAAAAAACAGCATGCTATTGGCACAAAACACATAGACCAATGGAGCAGAATAGAAGTCTCAGAAACAAACCCACACACTTACATTCAATTGATTTTTGACAAAGGAGCCAAAAACATACACTGAATAAAAGATAGCCTCTTCAACAAATGGTGTTGGAAAAACTGGTTAACCATGAGCAGAAAAAATACAAGTAAACCCCACTTTCTCACGGTGCACAGGAGTCAATTCAAGATGGATCAAAGAAATATCCGGGTGTGGTGGTGCACGCTTGTAATCTAGCATTTGGGAGGCTGAGACTGGAGAATCCAGGTTCGCAGCCACCCTCAGCTACCTAGAGAGGCACTCCGCAACTTAGTGAGACCCTGTTTCAAAATAAAGAATAAAAAAAGTAGGGCTGGGGGTGTAGCTCGGAGGTAGAATGCCCCTGGGTTCAATCCTCAGTACCAAAAAAAACCACACAGGCACAGGTAAAAACTTTCTCCACAAGACACTAAAGGCACAAGCAACTCAAAGGAAGATCAATAAATGCATGAGATTGCATTAAACTGAAGAGCTTCTGTGCAGCAAAGGAAACTATCAACAACCTCAACAGAGAGCCCACAGAGTGGGAGAAAAGTTTTGCAAGCTACTTCTCCGACAGAGGACTAGTATCTAGAATATACAGAGAACTCAAGAAACTCACAGCTAAGAAAACAAATAACCCAATCAAAAATGGGCAAATGATCTAGACACTTCAAAAAGAAATACAAAATTAACACTTTTTGATAACTGTAGTATAGTTATGTGAGAAATGTTCACCAGTGCTCTGATGTAAAAGGATACTATATCACCAACTTACTGTCAAATGCCTCATTAAAATTTCATATATAATTACAGAAAGAATGATAAAGCGAATAGAAAAAGTGTAAATTGACAGTGAATCTCAGCAACACTGTATATGGAAGTTCCTGGTGCTATCCAATATTTTTGTATGTATTTTAAATAATATAATACAAACCGTGAGCAAAATATATATGTTGCTAGTTATATGTGATTGCCTTCATGTTCTAAAGGGTAAGATTTTCTACCAATTTTCATGTTCACAATTTCCATGTTTGGATGCATATAAAAATAATTTCCAAACTTTCCTTATAATACCTGCATCTGACATAGATGGAAAGATACCTTATTGCATAGATTACTATGAATTTTCTCAGTATCTACCCATATTATCTACAAACAGAGCAGTTTCAACATTTTCCCAAAATTATACAGTACTTTTTGTGATTAAGAAAATGAAGATTCAAAGAATTTAAGAGATTGGCATCCAATTAAGTTTTCTGAATTAAAAAGAAAAATGACTCCCAACTTCACTAAGTTAATCAACAATTTAAGATTTTACCAATATAGAAGTATGGGAATGGATATGCCAGTGTATATTGAAATGCCATGTTTTAAAATGCACACTTTACATTGTAAAAATAAAGTTTAACAAGTTCTCTGGGGAGTTTTGTGCTTGGAGAAGGAAATGCTGTAGTTCTGACTTAATTTACTTCACTAAACATAACTTTAAAACTTTTTTTTTTTTTACTTGAAATGTGACAGTTGTGCTGGAATTTTAATTTAGTAACAGAGTCTGAAATATCAGTGATAGAACTGTGTAAATGGAATAAGCCCATGGACTTAATTGCAGACCCCAACATTAATGACCACTACTGATTGTTCAAGCTGAAGCCAGAATGCCAACTACTGTATGTATATAAAATAATAAACAGTAAATTCAGAGTTGTTTTTATTTAGGTTATTGTTAACATAATAAAAGTTACTGACTCAGCCAGGTGATCATGGTCAATACCAGTGATACCATCAGGAACATTAGGAAGGAGGAAAAAACTGAGTAAAAATAGGGGTAATGCAGTAGTCTTTCCTTTTCTTAAGTTGTCTTATGTTTGATAGCTCAATTAGCAGAAATGTTATGGGTATCTACTGCTGTGGCTCTAAATGCAAGTAGGGAAATGATGACAGCACATGTGATAAATAGGAGAGATGAGAGGTAATATTCCTAAATTACACTAAAACAAGCAAAATGATGAGACCACTAGGCAGTGATAGGTTATGTATGGATTAAATAATACTTAGTGAAAAATCTAAAATACTATAGGTGTGTTTTATAGTCCATTTTCTATTTCCAAAAACTGCAATATCACTAACTGTTTAGGTTAGAAAGAATAAAGGTGTATTTTGGCTTATAGTTCTGGAAGTCTAAGGACAAAAGGCAGAAGCTGGTGGTGATGACAGTTGCTGAGTCCCAAGCTGGTGCAGGTCATCACATGACAAGAAAAGGGAGCAAGCACACATCTGTGTCTTCTCTCTCCCTCTTCTTTTAAGCTACTAGGATTCAATAATGAAGGCTCTACCCATGGCATTGTCTAATCTTAACTGCCTCCCAAAGACCTCACCTCTAAACACCATAGCTAGAATAAATTTTCACCCTATTACTACAAGCATGAATCAGGTGTTTCAGTATGGTATTGAAAAATTGATTAATACAATAAGTAAGTCAAAATTAAATTCTAAAAAAAATTAAGTAACCCACAGGAAAAACAGAAGAATGAAAAATGGAGAGGAAAAATAGAGAAAAATAAAAAACAACAATCTTAAACTAATGTATCAATAATGACATTAAGTCTAAATATTGGAAATATAACAGTTAAAATGAAGAGATTGGAAGACAATTAAAACTGTGACCCAGCAATATGCTGTGCATAAGAAATGAAATTCAAGTGTAAGGATATGGGATGACTGAAAGTTAAAAACTGTACAAAGTTATAGCATGCAATATTAATCAAGGGAAAGTGAGCATGACTGTGTTAATATGAGAAAGTTGAACTCAGAGCAAAGTTATTTGCTAGAGACAGAAAGAAACATTAGGGAATGATAGAAGAGTTAATCCACAAGGAAAACATCATGGTCCTAACTATGTACCTAACAAACAATAGAACTGAAATACTTGAAGTAAAAAA
>PVLC010015756.1:0-36766 GCA_004027655.1 Graphiurus murinus
GCTACTTGGAGGCTATGCATTTGCCACTCTCTAGAGTATGTTACATTATTTCCTTATTCGGAAATGATCAGGGTTTTAAAACACGGACTCAATTATTTAATGGAGAGTTCAGTTGCATCCAATCTACCTATCAGATGAATTAACTCATTAAAGAACTAATGTAGTTGTGAGATTAGCCAAGTGGTTAGTATTTCAGGAGATTCTTAGCCGCGGGCCAGGCCATTTTCACTTAAAATATAACCATAATCATGTTCACGTCAAAACTCATTTACTATGAAATTGATACTGGTTTTGAAATTGGTTAATACTTGTTATATAATGGCAGTGAAAATATCTTAAAGATTTTTCTCTCTCGCCTTCTCTTTCTTTGCTTACCTTTAAGAGCTCAGTGTTTGAAATAGCATTGTTATAATGTATCTTAACAAATTCTGCTTTACAGCCACTGTGAACTTTAAAATATCTTTTTATTCTTTCCAAAAGTGACCTAGAATGGAAACCCAGAAAACATCCTGTATTACAAAAGTGTAACCAAGTCTCATGTTAGACTTGAAAGGCTTGGAGTATTTAATCTTACTTACATTAAACAAGGGAATAAAAATCCAACAAGCCTCAAGGGTTTTAAAAAATTGTTTTTGGAAATAAGAAAAAGCTTAATTTAAGCAGTAAAGATAATTATCACGCTTAAAGAAAAATAGGTAGCAGTGAATCACCAAGGACCATTTGACTATGAGTCATAATGATATGTGGTCAGAGGTATACTTTTTCTTTCTTTCTTTTTTTTTTTTTTGAAGACTATCCTTTGGTGGTTTTCTTCTGCCTCCGGATTTTTCATCATTTGGCATTGCTTTCTGGGGCTGAGACTTTTCATCTCTAGGAGATTCACTACATTATAAATACAGTCCTTGTGGTTCACATGGTACAACAGGGTTACTCAGACACACGAGCCCCCTTTAGAGTCACCTATTCGGTTTCTTTCCCCACCCCATCCTGTCTCATGTGCAGACACACACAAAAAATGTTCAGTTGATAAACAGGATGGCTTAAGGTGAAAGGTGAGAATAAAAAAAGGATAACATGAAATGTCTTGAGGGTAGATGTATTACGTCTTTGTATCCCTCCCTCACCCTGGTAGTTGTCAACGAAAGATCAATGAATGATCTTTGAGAACCCTTTGTAGCCTCTTTTATTGCACTTGGGAAAGCAATTGAATTTTGAAACAAAGTTGTAGGTGAGGACATTGGAATAATAATAACACACTACAATACTTTATAATCATACAAAACACTTTCACATGGTTTATCTCATCTGAACCTCACAAAACCCTTAAGGAGGCAGGTGTTATTATACATTTAAAAGATGGTAATGTTTTCCTCCAGTATCTCACTAACAAAGCTTTAACTTGTGGGAATGTCTGTCAACTGGATAGCATATCATTAGCTGTGGTCATTGTGGTGAGCAACCAACCATTCCAAAGATTAGAATTGCTCCAGCTCAGGGAAGAAATAATTAACGTAACAAGTAGCCTTTATGTCTATGTGGACGGAGTGGTGGGGAATGGGGTGGGATAGAAGCTCATAAACTAAAATTATGTAAATAATAAACATTTAATGAGAACTTACTATGTGCCAGGCGCTTCATTTATTATTATTATTATTATTTTGTTGTTGTTGTTGTGGCACTGGGGATTGGACGCAGGGGTGTTCCTACCTCTGAGCTACACCCCCAGCTCTACTTTATTTTTTGTTTTGAAACAGGGTCTTACTAGGTTGCTGACAGTTTCCCTAAGTTGCTGAGACTGGACTTGAATCTGCAATCCTCCTGTCTCAGCCTCCCAAGTAGTGGGATTACAGGCCTGCGCTGCCACACTCAACTTACCAGGCACTTTAATAGCCCCTTCTTATACATTTTTTTTTCCATTTTACAAATGAGGAAATTGAGGCTCCTTGAGGTTGGGTGATTTCTCAAGGCCATGCACAGCACATATGTGGGAGGAATAGAATTCTACTACCTGAAAGTATGATAAAGATCTTATCTTAAGGAACCTGAAGTTTGGTTGGAGGAAAAACCATGAATAATACATAAAGAAATAGAGATATAGCACAGAACAAATTCAATTGCTCAAGTTAAAAATTCAAACAATGTATACAACATGAGCTAGAGTGGTTGTTAAGTTCTTGAAAGCGGAAGAAAACTTCAGTTAACCTTTGAAAGTTGAATCGAACAAATTACAGGGAAGGTATTTGAGGTCAAGTGAAATGCATTAGCCAATTGTCAATGCGGGGGTGAATACAACGTAGTCAAGGGAAAATACAAAGCCTTGGAAGATTTTGTTTTAATTTTTTTTTTTTTTAAACAAGGCCTTGCTAAGTTGCTGAAGTTGGCCTCCAACCTGAGAGCTTCCTGTCTCAGCCTCCCAAGTACTCGGACTATAGGCATGAGCCACCACGCCTTGCCAGATTTCTATAATCATTAACAGTGATCATCTAATATGACTTAGGGCATGAAGCTAGACATGCTAGAATATTCAGAGAGGCCTTGGACGTGTGACCCAGGCTCAGAGGAGGGTATCAAGGACTGTGTTGCTAGATCAAGGTTTCATGAAGGAGCTGATTCTTGGGCTCAGTTCTAATGAAATCTTAGAACTTAGATATGTATAGAAGAGAAAGGAGAGCAGAGAATACTCCCAGGAAAGACACCCTGGGTATATAGTGGGGTTGGTGGAGAAGAGAACAACATTGCTATGGGCCTCAGATGCCAGATGAAGGGCTTCATGTTTTTCAGCCAAAATTAGGAACAAGTAAAAGTGTGGGAATGGTTGCCTAATTAAAAAAAAAATATGGATAAAGTCAGGTGTGGTAGTGCATGCCTGTAAATCCCAGTACTTGGAAGTCTAAGACAGGAGGATGGAAGTTTCAAGGATAGCCTAAGCTACTTAGCGAGACTCTCAGCAACTTAGTGAGACTGTTTCAAAAACAAAAACAGAAACAAAACAAACAAACAAACAAAAAAACTCAAAAAAATAGCACTGGAGATATAGCTCAGAAGTAGAATGTCCCTGTGTTCAGTCTCCAATAACACATACACATATACACACATGCACGCACGCACGCATGCATGCACAAGCACATGCACATGCATGAAGACATGAGTAAGACTTTATTTTAGAAAACTTAGCCACATAGCTATAAGACCGACTGAAGGAGAAAAGAAGCAGCAGCCAGGGTGGGGATTTTTAGGAAGCTGTTAAAGTAATTGAAACTCAGAATGTGGATTCAGCCACGGAAAAGAAAAAGATGGAAAGATCTAGGACTTACAAAGAGGGTGCTGAGGCCCTAATAATGGGCCTCTGGAGTGGATGTTGTTTTTCCTATCTGCAAAAGAAGAAATTGAAGCTGGATGCAGTGGTGCACACTTGTAAATCCAGCTACTCAGGAGACTGAGGCAGGAGGATTATAAGTTTGCAGTCAACCTGGGGAATTTAGTGAGACTCTGTCTCAAAATAAGAAATAAAAAAAATGGGCCAAGGGTGTAGTTTAGTGGTCACGTATCTCAGGTTCAATCCCCAGTACCACTAAGGAAAACAACAAACAAACAAACAGGAGTTGGTAGGGAGCAGTGGGATGGTAGGAGTTCGGTCAACTGGAAAGCCCGGGCCCTCACTCACATCTGTCATAATCTGTTCAGAGTTTAGATTTTGGAAGTTGAGGTGCGTTCTATAATCCCGTAGTCAGTCTTAATGCAGTTATCACTGCCTGAGCAGACATGAGCTTGGTCATAGTTGTTTGTATTATGAATGTTAACTGGATTATATACACTGGACAATGCAGGCAAATGGGACATCTTCTAAGAGTATGTGATTTGACACTGAAAGTAAAGGTATGCATAAAGAAAGGCATGTAAACAAAGCAGTGGGAAATACCTATGATATTAGCTGCATTCATTTTCTGTTGCTTCCATAACAAATTTGTACAAATTTCATGACTTAAAACAACACACATGTATTATCTCACAGTTTTATATGCCAGAAGTCTGACAGGCTTAACTGGGTTCAAATTGGGATGTTGGTAGGGCTGTGTTCCTTTTTGGAAGCCCTAGGGGACAATCTCTTTCCTTGCCATTTCCAGCTTCTAGGATCTGCCCCATGGCTGGCTCAAGGCTCCTTCCTCCATCTTCAAAGCCATCAACTGTGGGTTCACTTCTCAAATCACATGTCTAACCTTTCTGCTGCGTAGACATCTCCTTCCGATTCTGACCTTAGCAGGGAAAGGATCTGTGTTTTTAAAGACTCTAGGGATTAGTTTAGGACCACCTAGCAAATCTAGGACAATCCCTTCATTTCAAACCAATTCACTTTAATCACATCTTCAAAGTCTCTTTTTCCATATAAACTAAAACTCTCAGGTTCCAGAGATTAGGACTTGGACATCCAGGAGGCTGTTACTCTGCTCACCATATTGGTAAAGTGAAAACTCTTAAGAAAGGACTATAGCTCTATGTTTTTTTTTTTTTTTTTTTAAAAGCCACAACTGATGCTTTATGGAAGCTCCCCAAAAGGAAGTTATCACGAAGTAGATACAACTCCGTTAAATTTTATTACCAAGATATATGCAGATTTTATTGCTAGTCCAACAGCACAACTAAGTGACGGGGAGATGGTGTGATCCCTCACAATAGAGATGAGATATTTCAAATCCAGGATGCTCTCCTAATGGAGATGTAGTGTACCAGAGGGACCCTGGTTGTGGACTAATATTTTCAACCTGGTTCTCATAGAACTCTAAGTTGCCCTCTCTTGGCCCCTTGACCTCTTTCTATTATAAGAATAAAAGAACAAGTCAAGCTTTACAAGTATGTGTTATTCCTGGGCAAGAATACGTTAGTGACAATTTCCAGTGTGGGTGGATTTGAGGTTCTGAAGGATGAGTGAATATTTTCCAGTTTGCTTTTCTATCGACATCAAAGACTCTTGTCACAAAAAAAAAAAAAAAAAAAAAAAAAAGACTCTTGTCACATCTACCCCACTTGCCGCCCCAGTCTCAGGCCTATTATATGATATGTTCTCAACCTTAAGATCTTTTACAGAGGTCTTGTTTCATAAATTTAAGTTTATAGTTAATTAAAGGAAGGCTTTTTTGAGTATCTTCTCATGCCAAAACTGTACTAGAGGCTTTGAAGTGTGTCAGCATATTGAATTTAATCCCCAGAGTGTGTCCAGGAGGCACAATCCCAGTCCTGAGGCCTGGGCCTAACCTGTTCCAGCAGCACCCCCCAGGTCAACACTCACCCATGCTGGAGTCAAGACGTGGCTCCACCCAATATTGGCTATATCCAGTATAATCAAATCTCTTCAAATGTCAAAGATTTGCCAACCTGGAGGCTACTAAAGGCTCCAAAGGTTTTGAAGATGTTAGAAATATTACAACGCTTATGGAGCTTCCTAAGGCTATTGCTTTTAAGAAAATAATAACCATTTAGACAACTGGGTTTTCATACTTTCATTTAGCAAAAAAATCAATAATGTTATATTTGTGCGGAAGTTGTAGGTAAAGAGAATCATCTTTTATACCTAAATCTCTAGCCCCTATAGGTTTTCTTTATAGGTTTTCCCTATAGGTTTTATAAATGTAAGTGCTTCATAAATGTTAGCATAAACATAAGATTGCAAAATAAAATATTAGGCATTGCAAAAGCCTGAAGAGAAGTGGCAGGTTAGATTTGGTATAAGAGAACAAAATAATGTAAAATGGATAACTTGTTTATGCAAATTTCCAGTTCCCTGTTCACAACCTCTGTTCCCAACTATTTGGGCCCACTAATACATATCTATTGGGTTTTATTCTCACTTACAGTGAAAGTGTTGAGTTTATAAAGAATTAAAATGGCAATTATCCATGGAGAATACTCACTTTCATAGTGGCTTTAAAGCACTAAAAGGGTTTCAAAAAAAAAAAAAAAAAAAGAATTGCCCCTTCTAATGGTAGAATTTCAGGAGTAGAGACTATGGCAAAAAAAATTTTCCTACTTGAGAGCTGGGATGTAGCTCAGTGGTAGAGAGAGCACTTACCTAGTAGGCATGAAGCCTTGGGTTGGATCCCCAGCACTGGAAAAAAAAAATTCCTACTGGAAATTCTTCAGGTCTTCATTTTGTGGCTACATAGTCAGCTGAATTTGTGGCTACCCGCTAGCATCCAAACTAGAATAACCCATCAGTAAGATTCTAAATTGAGAACCCATTTTCCCGGTGGTTTTCTCCAGAGTTCAAAAGCAAATCTATAGTCTATCAAACAGGTTCCAAACTGTAATTTTGATTCCATGCAGATGTTTTAAATTAGCATTCCATTCTCAATGATGTTGACTTTTCCTGGTGAATCATTTGTTTGAGACTTTGCTTTCGGGGTCTCTAATGACATGCTACCACGGGATAAAGGTGCTGTAGGCTGGTCATGTGTCTACAGCAATGATAAACCACAGCAGCGATGCAATGTTTAAGAAAATCTGTGGGTGTGAGGCAGTGGTATGGTTGCTGGTTCAGGCTGGTTCATGAGAACTGATTGTGTGCATTTCCTCTCAGCTCAGGTCAGTGATGCCGCGTTGATAGTCTGAAGTTGAATATGGTGGGAGTATATACACCATACAATTTCACTAACAATTAAAACGAGGATGACTTACTTTTGGAGAGCTGACATACCAGCTCACATTTGGTGTGTATAATTTAAGTCTTCCAAAGGAAGAAATATATGCTTTATTCCTCAATCAATATTTACTTATTTTATCTCAACTGACTCTAAGTCAGAGAAGCCAAGCTATTATCTTAAGAGCAGGTAAGGTTGCAAGTAGCATGAGGACCTGCATCTGTTAACAAATACCTGAGTGCTTCCTAGGCACTGTAGATACAATGGAGACCAGTCAGGTAATCCTTTGCTTGTTGTTTACACTTGGTGGAGGAGGTAGATGTTAATGAAAGAATAACATAAATAATGTAAAACCTCGCATGGTGGTGCACACCTAAAATCCCAGTACTTGGAAGGCTGAGGCAGGAGGATTGTAGGTTCAAGGCCAGCCTCAGCAATTTAGTGAGACTCAGCAACTTGCTCAAAGGGAGAACATTCTTGGGTTTAATCTTCAGTAACACACTAACACACAGAAAGAAAGGAAGGAAGGAAGGAAGGAAGGAAGGAAGGAAGGAAGGAAGGAAGGAAGGAAGGGAGGGAGGGAGGGAGAAGGGAGAGAAAAAGAAAGAGAAAGAAAGAAAAAGAAAAGGAAAGAAAAAAATCCAGCCATGGTTAAGAACTGTGAAGGGGAGAATTCTAATATTACCCAATTCTGCAAAGAGAAGATTTGACTTATGGAAAGTAGGGAAGGCTTTTCTGAGACAATGACAATTGCCTGAGAAATAAAAAGAACAGCAATTAACTAGACAGAGCCATGGAGGTGCATTGTCCTTGGCACGCAGTAGGAGCTCAGTAAAGATAAACAGCAGGTAAATTGTGTTCTGCTTGTGTACTGGAATCTCTGCTGAACTTTGATAGTAATTTCCTGGAAAATGCGGGTTTCTTTTGATTTCAAAGTCATGTCACTCTGGGATGACAGCTGGAGATGTCTCTTTGACCCCTCTAGGATCTCTTTTAAAAGCTGGTTTTCAGGGACGGTTAACACCTGCTCACTGGAAGCCCTCCAGATCTGTGTGAGGTCATGTGATAGGAGAGCCATGGCCTTTAGCTACACACCAACCACACAAGTAGCTGTGGTTTGCCTAGTTCAGAAAAAAAGAAAAATTCTACTTTAGCAGCCCAGAAACTGTCAGCCTCTGGAGCTGTGACACTGTCTACCTGTGTCTGTTTGTTCCCATGCATACAGTGTCTCCTGTTCCATCTTGTCTCTTTGCCATATGGTTTGCAGAGGTAAAGTGTCCTAAGGACACACACACACACACACACACACACACACACACACACACACACCCCTCTGTGATCATTTTAAAGTAGTAGGACTTAAGTTTTTAATGCATTTGTATGTGAAATGTCAGTACATTTTACTTAAAAGTGCAACAAAACACAACTCTAACATATATATTCATATTAAGGGTGCTTCTTTGGGGATGGCAAAGGTACAGGGGGGCATAGCAAGGAAGGCAAGATACACTGTGGTTTGGTGAGAGCTGTTATGGATCCACCAACCAGGACCTGTTGTGTGAGAACCTAGTAGCCTCCAGCAAGAAGCCTCAAAGCTCCCACGGAGGGTGCAGACTTCTAGGATTTATCAGTTGGGAAGGGGCAGGGGATAGTTGTCCTCTGGCACCATGTGGCCTGGCTGTGTTAATCCGCCATCGCTACCCTCATTGCTTAACCCTTGACATCCAGAGCTCTTTCTTTTCCATGAGGTTTATTTAAGGGAGTAGAGAGTTATATGTCTTAATTCCTCTGGCCACGCCATCCCCATAGAAACCAAAGTTTTTCTACATGCTGCTAGAGTTTGGATCTGGAATGTCCCTTAAAGCTCCATGTGTTGAGGGCTTGGTCCCCAACCTGTGGCACTACTGAGAAGTAGCGGAACTTTGGGAAGTGAGCCTAGCTAAAGGAAGTTAGGCCATTGTCGGTGTGCCCTTGAAGGGAATATGGAGATCGGGGTCCCTTCCTGTCTTTCTCTTTGCCTCCTAGCCTCCAGGAAGTCAAGAGGCCTCCTCCCCTACATGTTCCTGCCATGGCATACTGTGTTGCCACGACCCATGCAACAGGGCCAAGTGACTATGGGTTGAAACCACTAAATCTGTGACCCAAAATAAACCTTTTCTCCTTTTAAATTGATTATCTCAGGCATCACCTTCCAGGGATACTCACGGGAGATGGTCCAGGCATGCACAGAACTTCCCGGGCCAGCACCAACTGTATCAGACCTCCCAAGTGAGCCCCTGCTGTTGCACGAGATGCCAATGTCCACCTAGCACAGAGCAGAACCTGTGTTGCACAGAGCAATGGTAGGCAGGCTAACGTGAGAGGACTCTGTGAGAGGCCAGTGGTGAGCCCTGGGATCACTAACCACCGTAAGACGAGGTTCCTAGAACCAGGAGTGAGGCAGCTGCAGATGGGAGCAGCTCCAGTGGAGCAGCCAGCCTCAGCACAGCCCACTGGCCAGGATGGGAAGCCCCATATGACAACCATGTCAATGGCTACCATGGCACCTGCTGCCAGTAGGACCTCCCCTGGTCCTCTTCAGATTTGTGATGCAGATCTGTGAGGTAGATGCATTGTTCCATCTGTAAATCAAGGTTTCCAGATTGCAATTTCAAGGCCAGCCTGGACAACCAAGTGGGTTCCTGCTGTAAGTAATTTGAGGACATTCTCCACCTTCATTTGTAGGACATCAAAGGTCTGGGCATTGTGATGGTTTCCCTGTACTGGGGATTGAACCCAGGGTTGGCCTATCTCTGATCTATACTCCCAGGCTTCTTTCTTTCTTTTTCTTCTTCTCCTCCTCCTCCTCCTCCTCCTCCTCCTCCTCCTCCTCCTTGCTAAGTTGCTGAGGCTGGCCTCAAACTAGGGTTACAGGAGTACACCACTGTGCCCAATTTTAATAGGATATTTAAACAGGGCCTCTGTTAATAACTTACTGTGATTATCTTTGAGACTTTAAAATCCACAATGTATAACCACAACGGTAGTAACAAATGCGAGTGTGTCATATAGAAACACAAAGTTCAGAAACTTTACCAAATTCATAATAAATGTAGAATCCTGTCAGTCTGGAGGAAAATATTACATAAAAAAATACAAAATGCATAAGAGAACTATCTGGTGTGAAAGCAAAGTGAACATAGTTGAATTTGTCTTCCTATGGTATGCTTGCAATGCAGAGACACTCCAAAGCATCAGTTTAAATCAATTGACCTTGGTCAGTTCATGCCTAGAGTCAATCTATGGCAGCATATCTGTTTTTCTGTCCACAGTCATGGATAAGTCCAGTGACAACTAAACTGCGGATGCCAGATCCCTCCTCCTAGCCCCAAAGAAAGGTAAAGTTGATTTTCTGAAATTGGCTGGAGTCCTTTAAACCTAAGCCAAGAACCTAAATTTTGAAGTATTCAAGACTTTGAAATAAACACACATCTATCCTTATTGATAGTTTTAAAATATTCGACTATAGACAGTTGTTTTTGTTTTTATATAGATCATCTACCCCCAAAAATATCTCTAGGAGCTAATATTCAAAGGTGAGATTATTCAATTTTAGAGAAATTAGAAGTAATTTCGTAAGAGGGATGTGAGTTTCCCTCCGTTCTTGTCTCCCCTCAAAAATATTTCATTATGGGGATGCAGGTAGGGTAAGCATGAAAGGCTTTATTGGGTAGGTTCAACAGGAGGGTCACAGAGCTGGCTAGTCCAGGAGCAGAGTAAAAGAGGGGTCCAATCTGCCACACGGTGAGTTTCTATACTGTCCAGAAATCCCACCCCTCCTCACGCATAGTAATTTGAGTTTCACGCCACAGCTTAGTGCAACTGTGCACAACTGTGTCATGCGGGAATCTAAAGCCACTATGTAATAGGTTGGAAGCCTCTGACCACAGCTGGGCTGTGGTCATATCTCTTCTCAGGAAGTCTCTCCCTGTCTCATTTATTCCCCCCTGTCCTGCTAATTCCTGGCTAGTTATCTAACAATTTTAGCAGGAGAATTGCAAGTCTGAGGTCAACCTGGGCAATTTAGCAAGACCCTGTTTCAAAACAGAAAAGGAAAAAACAACATTAAGTCTAGATGTGTAGCTCAGTGATAGAACACCCTTGGGTTCAGTCTCTAGTACTGCAAAAAAAAAAAAAAAAAAAAAAAGAAAGAAAGAAAAGAAAAGTAATTTTAAAACTTGACAAGGGGAGATCCAAGTCTGACTGGAGCAAATACCAGTGTTGCTGCTTTTATAAATGAGCTGCAATTGTCATTCTCTACCCCTTATTTATCCTGGATGGTCTTTGCTTTGACAATCAAAAATCAAACACATAGATTTTTGTTTTTTCTTTAGATTTTGTTTTTGGTGAATATTTCTAATATATTTAGGTTTTAGAAACTGGTATCTTCAAGGCATCTTGCTTTAAATCTGTAGCATGCATAATTCCATTTTCAACAGGTTGGGTAGAGTCAGAGTTGAATTTCCATCCATCCATCCATCCATTTAATTTTGGCCATTCTTCACCAAATTATGGCTTCCCATACATGATTAATATCATAAACATTATTTCTAATTAGATTATTTTCATAGCTATTAAATCACACACAAAGTATGTTTATTGTCAATAAATATTCATTTGGGACTTTTTTATTGATGGATGCAAGATTGAATAATTTTAAAACAATGTATATTTAAGGAAATATTCACTTTTGAGCTATCATACTTATCCAAATTAGCTGACTGTGCTAACTGAACTTATTAAAAACTCTCAATAAAATAATTATTGAATATTTTCCCAAGAACTAGGAGTACAGGCCTGTGCTACCACACCTAGCACACTGATGTTTTATGATTAGGATGATGGGCGACCTTGTGTATTAGCCCAATAGGTATTTCTAAAAGTTTTGAGCACTTCTATGAATGCCTTGTAGTCTGGAATTGCTGAAGGAGATGTTACCTCTGAAGAATACAGTTAGCACTAATTTACAGTTTATTCATATATCAACTCTTTGGTTCATGGCATAAAATGGGGGAAATGTAATAAAACATGACTGAGAAATGAGTTCAGCTGAAGGAATTCAGGATACCAAAGCAGAATAAGGATATTTGAGGCCAGAAGGTGTTAGGTTAAAATAAGTAAATAAAAAGGGCTTTCGCTATAATTATGGATTTGTAAAAAATAGAAAAAGAATTAACCAGTGTATGCTGTGTGTTCCTCTCTGAGCCTAATGCCAGCTTGCAGCCCCCCCCCCCCCCCTGGAATCTTTGTCACTGTTTCTGGCTTTCCTCTTCATCTGATGTTTTGAATGATTCTTTGTAAGAACATAGGCCATATTCTCTGCAGTTAATGACTTTGCAAAACTGGTTACTTTCTGAGTTTCTTTATGTCTTTGTAAATTTTTTTCTCTCTCCTTAGGTCTTTCAGATAGTAGTTGTTCCAAGAACCTGCTATAAATCATTTCTTTCATATGTCAAGCCCTAGGAAGATAACCATGGTCTACTGTTGGTGGCCTTGCAGAATATTTGACCAAAATACCCCTTTACTTTAATTTCTTACTTTTAGCTTTAAGACAAGAGCATTGTGCATGTCTCCTAAGGGCTAAAGAGGTCTATACTATATAGCAACAAGAATGTGCTTTAGTATAATATCTAGGGTTAGAGAACGGATCTGGAATGACCCCCAAAGGGTCACAAGCTAAAAGTTTGGTCCCCAATACAGCAATGTTCTGAGGTGGAGCTTTGGGTAACTGATTTTATCATTATGATTTTAATCTCATCAGTGGATTAATCCACTGTTAGGTTCATAATTGAATGGTGGTGGAGCCTTCCAATAATAGGAGGAGGAGCCTAGTTGGAGGAAGTGGGTCACGGGGTGGGGGTGGGGGTGCCGTGGAAGAGTGTGTCTTCTTCGGCTCTTTGCTTGCTTCCCAGCTGCTACAGGGTCAGTGGCTTTGCTCCACTACACCTTTCTGCCATGATGTGCTGCCTCAGCTTAGGCTCAAAGCAATGGGATCAGCTGACGTTGGATTGAAACACCTCTGATACTATAAGCCAAAGTAAATCTTTCTTTCTTTAAGTTGGTTTTCTCAGGTATTTTTGCCACAGGGACAAAAACCTAACACATACAATGAAACAATGTATATATTAGGCTGCATCCAATACAAAGAGACATGCAGAAACTATGATAATCAGGGCTGGGGACATAGCTCAGTGGTAGAACACTTGCTTAGTGAGCTTGAGGTCTTGTGTTTGATTCCCAGTACCAAAAAAATAAATAAATAGAAAATTAAAAAAGGAAGAAAGCAAAAGAAATCATGGGACTCTTACCACCTCTTAGTAATATTTTCTTTTTCCTTTTGATACTGGGGATTGAACCCACTTGGGATATACCACTGAGCTACATCCCCAGCTCTTTTTATTTATTTCGAGACAGAGTCTCGCTAAGTTGATATGGCTGGAACTTGTGATCCTCCTGCTTTAGCTCCCCAAGTAGCTGGGATTGCAAGTATCTACCATTGTTCCAGTGAAAATTGGATATTCAAAATATTATAATGTGACAGCTCTGGAAATCAGATTCCCTCCATTCCCCAAGTGTTTGTTGTGGCTGCTGTTTTTTCCAAACTAATTCTAACAAGTCTGTATTTTTTTGTTATGTGTGGACATTGATGTCTCTGCTTGGTTATCTCAGTGGTCAGCTAATTTTGGGGCAGAGATTTTCTTAATAGCTTGAATAGTACCTCTTTTACCCTTTGCTGAAGGACTCTGTGTTTGTTTATGTGTGTCCAAATGTGTGCTATGTACACTTTCAGTTCCTAGGCAGACTGGGGGTGTAGCTTAGAAGTAGAAAGTCCCTGGGTTCAATCTTTAGTACCACAAACTAACCAACATAAAAACCTCTAAAATACTGTCAAACAACAAAAGTCAATACTGCTTCTCTCTGGTCTTTGTATTGTCTTTGTTTAAAAACCAAAACAAAAAAACCTCCTATTCTTAATGTGCTCAGACATCCCAAGAACCATGTGGCAATGCTTACAAACACTTTCTCTCCATAGTAAAACACTGCTGTTCACAGAAGTAAATGTGTCAGGCTTACATTAGACTTAAAGTGTAAATAATTGAGCAGGCAGAAATTTTGAACAGACGGGATGCTTGCACATCATTGTTAGTATAAAAAGTGTTACAGTAAAACCACACTTCCAACAATTCACTATAATATACAGTATGCCCTCCAGCATGTGGAGTGACAATATTTCAGAACATGTTTTAGATGTTCTGTTGCATTTGATGTCATTTTGTCTATATCCCAAAGCATGATTAGACATTTAATGCTCTTTAGAATTTAGCAAAGCTTCTAAAAGACATTAACTAGAAGAAGTATCCATAAAAGTGTGTTGAATTTAATTTCATTTTAAAGGAAATCCACAGAATTTGGTGGTATGGCTTCTATGTCTCCTTTTAGACATCTCAGCATAGCACTTTTTATAGCAAAGCACACAACCACTGATGTCCCTACTTAAGAGACTAAGTGGGAGAATGGTCTCTTTAAAAATAAGGAACACCATGTGTTCTGGTCAGCATTCACACAGCTATCATCTAAAAGATTTAACCGTGAAATGTAGAGGAAGGAAGATTTATTAGCCCATGAGAGGCCGGAGATCTCAGGGCATGGTGGTGGGAAGCAAAGAGAGGGAGAGTGTAAGGCTGTGCTCCTCACATCATGGAAGCCAGCAGCAAGAGAAAGCAAAGGAAGGTGGAACCATATATATAATCCCTAAGGCTGCAGCCCCAGGGATCCACCTTATCCAGCCTCACCCTCCCAGCTCAGGCCACCACCCAGATAAATCCATTGGTATTATAACTCTCATAACTATATCAGCCCTGAATATTAATACATGAACTCTTTAGGGAACATTCTATGTCTAACTATTAACACCTTGAATACAAGCACTATATTAAAATAGTCTCAGTATTTGTGACTGGTGTTTCCTGTATTTCACATTATTGGTAATGCCTAATTCAATCAGCACATATTGTAACTGAATCAAAATTGCATACCAGAGATGTGTATTACTAAGGAGTACAGACAAAGCTTCCTGAATCTCATTCAAGAGTGTGTTGTCAGCTGTAAATATCAATAGCTAGTCAATGAACACCTCACTGAGGACTCAAAATGTAACTTCAAAATCCATTTATATGATGGAGACTAATGAGGAAAGGATGCAGCGATTGTGGAAGAACTTATCTTCTGAGCTGTGTGTGTCTCTGTTCCCCAATGGGCACCTGTCTGTCCTGATTTTTCGCATTGCAGTGGTAGCACTGTGTGCTGAGCACCGCCATATTCAATCACATCATTTAGCTTTTATCCTGCTGGTATGATGATATAAGTAAGCCTCTCAATGAGGGGAAGGGATACTCCTTTCTACTGCTTGTGGTGCACTTTGTTATATGAGGTGTAGGCAATATCCTAGTGCCTTGAAGTTTACTAATATCTTCATGGACATGGTCTCTTAAGCCTGTTTGCAGTCTCTTCCCTTTCTATAGACAAATAAACATGTCAATTGATAAACATTGGCTTTTCTTGGGCTAAATTCACAGGCTCAGTAAATGTGCTCTGATAGTCCTGAACCACAGCAATGGACGTGTCTAGGATCAAACTGGGATTTCCTCTACACACCTGTGCCAGCCAGGCAGCACCCATGCCTTAAGGCATGAGTTCCAGCTCTCTCTGAGCCTCTGCTCTGAGCTCCTGGGATTGGCACCAGCCAGGCACGGTCCCTCCGCAGAGGCCTGAGTCCTGGCCATGACAAGTCCTTCCTCTAGGTGTCTGGGTTCTGGCAAATCCTATGTCTTCCTTTTTGTCTTTGGGTGGTAGCTGTTTCCTGGGGTTACTTGTCTCTGTTACCTTAATGTTCTCTTGGCTTTTTTAGTTCTCTAACATCTGATTGATCTTTCATTCATTATTTTAAAGGATCTTCAGTGATGTACCTGGTGAAGTTTCTGGTTTCCTGACTGGTGCCTGGTGATGAGGGCACCATGAGGCCGGCTTTCAGAGTTCTTGGGGACAAGAACAATTGTCTGTGCCTGGCTGAGAGACCTTTGTTGAAACGACACTAAAAGAACAGGAAACAAGAGAAAGGAGCAAGTTCTCCAGCCTTCTTGACTCTCACCAGCATCTTTTATGGGTGGAGCCCAATGGAGCCTGATGACGAAGCCAGAAAACATGTGTTTTACAGAGTTTTGGCTTCAACATCACAAAGTGTGGGGTCAGAGCTGAGACTTAAAAGTGCATATGGACTCTAAACAGCAGGCAGCAAGTTATAACACAGGAGTCAAGAGGCATCATGTTTTTAAATATTTTTAAGATATCTTTTTATTTTATTCTGTTTATTAAGTATACTTTTTATTTTTATTTATTTATTTGTGTGAGTGTATATGTGGTATGGGGGATTGAGGCCTGGGCATTCTGCCTCTAAGCTACACCCTCAGCCCTTTTTTATTTTTAGGTTTTTTGAGACAGGGCTTTGCTACATTGCTGAGAGTCTCACTACATTCCTAAGGCTGTCCTCAAACCTGCGATTCTCATGTCCCAGCCTCCCAAGTACTGCATGTGTCACCATGCCTGACAAAAATATAAATATACATTTTTCTTTATTAATGTTAAATTGCATCTGTTTATTTAGTCAGAAAGTATTTCTTGAGAGCCTAATCTGGCCTATTGTTGCTGTGAAAGAACAATTTTGCTTTAAAGAGAGTAAGACAGCCGGGCGTGGTGGCGCACGCTTGTAATCCCAGCATTTGGGAGGTTGAGACCGGAGGATCTGGGTTCGCGGCCAGCCTCAGCTACCTAGTGAGGCCCTCTGCAACTTAGTGAGACTCGGTTTCAAAATAAAGAATAAAAAATAGGGCTGGGGGTATAGCTCGGAGGTAGAACGCCCCTGAGTTCAGTCCCCAGTACCGAAAAAAAAATAAATAAATAAATAAAGAGAGTAAGAAATAGTTTATTCAGAGTCAAATATGGGTGACTGTGGTCCAGGAACACAAACCCAAGTTATGCTGAACAATACATTCCACAGTGGAAAAGGTTACATGAATGTTTATAGTCACAGAACAAAAGAAAGTCATAAGTCAGTGTGTTTACCTATTGTACTGGGGGAAACATGAGGTAGGCAGACTATAGCAGAGCAGGGAAATCTCTTCTATAGCTTTCAGAGCTTTAGGATTGATGGAGCCTGGAGGTCCGCTAAGCTTAGTGACACATTCTTAGAAGCTTTTCTATTAATAAAGAGAATGCTAAATCAAATACAAAAGTTATGAAAAATGACTATTAAAGAAAGGGTCGAAAATAGCCCAAGATAATTTTGACTCTTTCTTTTTTGGGGGAGGTGAGGTGGGAGGTTCTGGGGATTGAACTCAGGGGCATTCTACCTACAAGCTAAACCCTCAGCCCTTTTTATTTGAAACAGGTTACTCACTAAGTTACTGAGGGTCTTGCTAAGTTACTGAAGGTCTTGTTAAGTTGCCAAGGAAGGCCTTGAACCTGTGATCCTTCTCTGTCAACCTCCAAAGTACTGGGATTACAGGCATGTGCTAAGGTCAAGACAAGTGAGAAAAGTCAGGGCAGTTAATTATCCATTTATGAAGTAAGACTAGAGATCCTAATTTAATATAATTTAAAGAATAATTCAGGTCCCAGGAAAAATAGAGAACCCTGACCAATATATCAGATACTCTAATACTCTTGTTTGACCCTGCATGTATGGATCTAGTCTCTTAAGTAGGGATGGTCTGGTTGAATTAGGAAAATGTGGTTTTTTAGGGCTGGACTTTCCAAATTTTTTGTGTGTGTGTGGTACTGGGGATTGAACCCAGGAGCATTCTACCTCCAAGCTACACCCCCAGTCCTATTTTTTATTCTGTATTTAGAAACAAGGTCTCACTAAGTTGCAGAGACCTCACAAAGTAGCTGAGGCTGGCCACGAACCCAGATCCTCCAGTCTCAGCCTCCCAATTATTGGGATTACAAGCATGTGCCACCATGCCCGGCTTCCAAAGTTTTAAAAATGTTCCTATCTTGGGATTGTTTGATTATACTTCAAATGGACAGAGTTTCATGTAAAATTGGAGATAGTTAAATACTTTAATAAAGTATTACAGAACAACTTTCACTTTCAGTTACAAGTTGTTGAAATCAGCTAATGGTTTCCATAGGTAAAATAATATTACACATAAGCTGTATTCACAAATAGCTAAAGTCTCTGGAGCAAGAAAATAAAGGGAACTTGGAAATGGTGGGGGGATAGAATATAATTTTTGCAAGTATACTTAAGATCTAGCCATCACTTCCTACTAGTGAACAAAATTGAATACAATGTTTGAAGACAGAGTTATATTCCCAATTTCAAGAGTTCTATGGCCAACTTCATTTAAGAATGATTCAGGACAATATGCATACTAGTTTAAAAAATAATCACAATGGCCAAAGTAAATAGGAGTTTTCTTAAGATCTATTAACTTTTCAGACAAGACGACAGTTTGTTATAAGTCTAACAAAACTCACTAGATAATTTTTTTTTTCCTAGACTTTTCAAAAGTTTCTTCTTTTCATGTTGTGGCTAATATTTTCCTATTATCAAGACCATGCATGCTTTTAACACCCACCCTCTTCACATTATTTTTTATTTTTTGGTTGAGGTCTGAGTGACAGGTACATTGATACAACTGAATCATCCTTCTGCAGGCATGTCTTTGTTATCAGATTGGTTTTCAAGTAGATTCATACATTTTAAAAGTGTATCCGTTGAACAAGATTAGTTTTTGCATAATATGACATTCATCCTAGCAATGGGTGATAGAAAGTTATACTTTGGACATGTGAACCAAATTAGATAGTAAGCTAACATTATTGCTAAGCAGTTCTTTTCTTCCTGGTTATCAGATTAAGCCACTAGAGTGAAGCTGAAAGAGTGTTACCATGAAAGTTTACTGGACAAGGGCCAAGTATCTACCCTGCTAGGATGCTAGGATTTCCCAGCAATCAAGCCAAGTTAGGTCTTGCCTTTATATAAAGAGGATTCAAAAAACTGACAACTGAGAGGTGAAGTAAAGAAGCAAGCACAAGTTGATGTTTTCTTGGATTTCAATGGTAAACCTAAAAAGCATTCCTAAGAGAACTATAGAGAAACAAGAAAAGGGGCTGGGGATGTAGCTCAGTGGTAGAGTGCTTGTCAAGCATGTGCAAGGCTTTGGTTTGATCCCCAGCACTACGAAAACAAACAAACACAGCAAAACAATGACAAACCAAAAAAGGTGGAAAGATGTATTTAAATGTAACTTTAAAAAACATGCTATATTGCTATATAAAAATGATCATATTAGATTATATTCCCTAAGCACGATGCTTCATAACTATCTATTAATAACATAATAAATATACAAAGTGTTTTTGCTTGGAAAATACAAACAACCATGTATTTGAGGGATATAAAGAGTTTTGTGGACATTTAAAAATCTAAGAATCACGTTATACCACATGGTATAATAGTAAAAACAACTCTAGACATGTTTTTATTAGCTTTTAAGGAAGCAGAATGAAGTATGCCTTCCCTCAGCTAAAAAGCAGAGGATTTAAGTAGATAGAATAAAACTATTTGGCTTGGAATTTACCCAGGATGTGGAGATATTAGCACACCTTCTCCTTGAAATAGTGTGTAATCCTTAATAAGTACAGGTGTGTAAAGTGCCCAAATTTGACTTAATTCTTCAGAAAAGGTTTCCCTTTAAATGGTTAGGGATTTAGCCTACATCCTTGCTGTCTCTCCCCTAAGTTGCTATCATCTAAAAATCACCAGATCAATAAAAAAAAAAAAATTACTAGATGCTTGTTTTTTTTTTTTTTAGTGTGGGGCATGGTTTGGGTTTTTGTTGTTTGCTTTTTGTTTATGCATGCTGGGGATCAAACTCTGCTTTGCACCTTCTAGGCAAGCACTCTACCATGAGCTAAAACCCAGCTCAACACTAATGATCACTGGCTGCACTCCTCTGGGCGTCATATTGACTTTCTGATTTGTCTGTTTTCTTTTCTGGTTAGTCTGTCAACTTCCTGTTGAGTTTTTTTTTTTTTTTTTGCGGTACTGGGGATTGAATTTAGGGGCATTCTACCCCCGAGCAAACCCCCAGCCCTATTTTTTTATTCTTTATTTTGAAGTGAGGCACTAAGTTGCGGAGTGCCTCAGTAGGTAGCTGAGGCTGGCCGTGAACCTGTGATCCTCCAGTCTCAGCCTCCCGAATGCTGGGATTACAAGCGTGCGCCACCACGCCCGGCTTTCCCGTTGAGTTTTGAATCAAGGCCCTAACCCTCATCCTGAAAGCCCAAATGCTTTATCCTGCCTAGCTCACTCATTTTACTGATCTTGCCTTTTCTTATTCTATACCTCTTTTCTGTTTAATCTTCCTTATATATCCTTTATTCCTTCATTATTGAGCTTTCTTTTACTATTTATGCTTGAAATATCTTCTTGCCTTGGCTTACTATTTGGCTTAAGCAACAAATACTTATTTCTCACCCTTCTAGAGGCTGGGAGACTCCAAAATCAAGGTACCAGCAGATCCAGCAGAGCTCTGGAGAACTCTCTGAAGTCTTTTTATAAGGGCACTAATCCTACCCATGAGGGCTTTACCTTCATGACTTAATTACCTTCCAGACTCTCTATTTCCTAATACTATCACATTGGGGATTAGGATTCCAACATAGGAATGGGGGCAGGGGGACTGAAGCATTCAATACATAACATTTGCTTTCGTCAGCTTCCCAGTAAATAATTATTTCAGTGTTAACATTTATTTGGCAGTTTAATGTAACTTTTACATTTTGTCTCATGTACCTTACATATTTACAACTTTGTACATACTGTTATAAATAGTCTTGAAACAGGGTCCGTATTGTTCCTTATATTTCATTTGTACAGTAAAAATGGGAAGGGCAAAATTCTCAATTCTAAAATAACTATCAAGATTGGTGTCTAGATAAGAGACATTTAAACAGCTTTGTGTGCGTGGAAATTAACAGCTGTAATACAATTTATTATTTGCTACAATCTATAAAGATTTTCTTATAGAGATATGAAATCACATCAGCATTTTGTTGGCTTTGGGAGAACTATACAATATTCCTTTAATCAGTGAAGATAGAAACTTACTCATATTTTCAGACCTGGAAAGAACCCTAAGTATGTACTTTCTGCTTTTACATTCAAACATGGTATTGCTATGACTTGAGAAGAATGAAAATATTTTCTTGTTGTTGTTTGTTTGTGGAGGGTTTTCCTTCCTTCCTTCCTTCTGTCCTTCATTTCTCTCTTTATTTCCTTTTTTCTTCTTTCGTTTTTTCAGTACTGGATTGAAAACAGGGCTTTGCACATGCTAGGCAGGCACTCTACCACTGAGCCACATGTCCAGCCCTCATTATGGTAATTTTAAAAAGTCATAAATATCATATCAATATTAGTTGGGAACAGGACATTTTATCAAAAGTTTCATTGTCAAGCTATGGTTTTTAAAATAAGCATAAAGTTTTGAATAAGATAGCTGTTCCTTAAAACGTTTAGGCAGTTAATGTGTTGGATAACGTGTGAAAAGACTGGGAACTAGTTCATTACGTGAACTTTCTAGTCAGACAATTAAGTCCTTGTTCCATTAGCCTTCCTGAGTCATTTTACTATAAGTTTCAATAGGATGGAATAAAAGGATCTTTTGTGATTATTCAAGGTATTCCTAGGAGGCAGTTTTCAGAATTGTGGTGGGTGACGAAAGGAAATCCCCACTAAAAGCAGAGTTCTAAATTTTTACTCTTTGTCATATAAATAATCATGATCAACAGTATTTGGCATTAACTATTTAACCACCATTGACATTTTGTGAATTATAAGAACCTACAAGCATTAAGTTCTTACTATGGAGGTATTTATTAATGTCACACTTGAAAATAGTCTTTGGGTTGCTAATGATTTTAGTTATCTATAGCTACATAGCAAATCACTCCAAAACTTAGTGGCTTAAAATAAGGGTGAATCTGGGGGTGGTGGCACATGCCTATAATCCCAGTACTTGGGAGGCTGAGAGAGGAGGATTGCAGGTTTGAGGCCAGTCTCAGCAAATTAGCTAGACCCTCATCAATTTGGTGAAACTATGCTTCAAAATTTAAAGACAAGGGTATAACTCAGAGTTAGAATGCCCCTGGCTTTAATTCCAAGTACCAAAAAAAAAAAAAAAATTAAAATAAGATGACATTCATGTTTGTTCATAAGTCTGCAAAGTGGTTAGGATCAGTGAAGACAGATTGCCTGTATTCCCCTCAGCATCAGCTGGGGCATCTGGAAGGCTGTTTGGATCATCTGTAACCTTGTTCACACATGTCTGGTTATGGGTGCTGACTGTCAGCTGGGATCTTAGCTAAGGCACTGCTGGAACACTACACATGGTTTTTCCATGTGGAGGTTTGGCTTCATCACAATATGGTGGCTAGGTTCCAAGGGCGAGCATCCCAAGAGGACCAGGTGGAAACGGTATCACCTTTTATGACTTCTATAGTTTGATTACGATATGTGCCCCAAAGGCCCATGTGTTGAAGACTCATGTCACTATTGGGAGGAAGTGGGACATTTAAGAGATGGGGTCTAGTGGAAGGAAGTCAGGTCATTAGAGTTGTGCCTTTGAAGGGAATATTGGAACCCTCATCCCTTTCTTTTCTCTCTCTCTCTCTGTTTCCTGGCCATGATAAGATTAAAAAGGCCTCCTTTGCTATAATGTACTGTGCCACCACAGGGCCAACAAACCACGGACTGAAACCTCCAAAATAACCTTTCCTCTTTTTAGGTTTACTTATCTTGGGTATTTGTTTCAGCAACAGAAAGCTAACACAATGGCTCAGCCTTAGTGGGCACATGATATTGTTTTCACACTAGTTTTAAAGGGAGGAAATATTTCCCATTGGAGGAGTGTCAGCATCACAAGGTAAGAACATGTTCGATGATATGCACAGGTGTGGATATCTTAGGAAAATCTCATTGGCCATATTGGTAATGGGAAATCCATAGGACTAATTGCTACTCTGTGTTCTATTGCAAAGAACTAATACATATTCTATTTATATAAATGCAAACTTGGCACAAAGCTTCTAGATGTATCGATGTGATTATGTGTTCCTCAACTAGACTCAAATGTAATTCTTCTATCATTAAGCCATACCCTAGAATCACAAGTCAAGAAAGAGGAAGAGTAAAAAGAAATAAAAAGAAAATGACTAATCATACTGAATCCTTTCCTGAGAGAAATAGAGACCAGGAGCCAACATCTTCTAAATAACCCTTGGTTAAATTACATAAAAAGTAATCAGTATCAAGTGGCCCCTTTTCAGTGTGATATTTTTGATATATACTGCAAAATCATAGCCAAACACATTGTTGTGTGACTCATTCATATACTAATTCTCAAGATGAGCAACACCTCCAATCCTATACACATACTGAGGTGAAGAGGAGAAAAACACTTCCCTTCTGCTTTTCCTACTTTCTCCTTCAGGAAACCTAGTAAAAATTATCTCATGTGGCCTAAATGGTTTTATTTTACTCTCATCTTCTTAGAGGCTTTTTTTTCTTCCAGTCTTGGGGATGCTAAGGCTCCTAAATCTAGTGATGCTTTATCACTGAGCTACTTTTGCAGCCTTTTCATTTTTTATTTTGAGGCAGGGTCTTGCTAAGTTGCCCAGACTGGTCTTAAACTTGGATCCTCTTGCCTAAGTCTTCCAAGTAGCTGGGATTACAGGTGTGAGCCACCCAGCTCAAAGTTTTTCTAGATTTAGGTTTCTAAACAATGCATTGACACTGTACCCCATCTTCTGCTTTGCAAAGAAACAGAGCATGACAGAGCAAGGAAGGGAAATTCCTCCAGTAGTTTGCTGTTCTAAATGACTTCTAATGAGAGTTTCTTTTACCTTTTAAAAGCCTATCTTTTACATTGATTCTTTTTTCTGTTCTAAATTTGGTTTGCAAATTGTCCTTGCTTTGAATTTTCTCTTAGGATTTAAACATGCTTTGTCCTTTGACTTGTTAATATTCCGTTGGTACCTTGGAGCATTTTGTACTATGTATTTACCTCTTTCCCCTGACTTAAGAGCTATATGGGTCTCTAAGTTATACACATGTAGGAGTGCTCAAGATGACACTCAGCAATGGACAGTTTATAGATCATAGAAGAAATTGTCCAGTAAGCCTGGATTCAGATCAGATGGATCAAAAAAAAATAATATTTCGTATTTTCACTGAAGTATTCCCAGGCAACTTTCTTTCTTAAAGAATACTATGTTCAAAGCCGGTCATGGTGGCACATGCCTGTAATCCCAGTACTTGGGAGGCTGAGACAGGAGGATTGCAAATTCCAATCCAGCCTCAGCAACTTAGCGAGACCCTGTCTCCAAATAAAAAATAAAATAGGTCTGGGGGTGTAGCTTGGAGATAGAATGGTCCTGGGTTCAATCCCCAGCAACACCCC
This sequence comes from Graphiurus murinus, assembly GCA_004027655.1. Classification (NCBI taxonomy): domain Eukaryota; kingdom Metazoa; phylum Chordata; class Mammalia; order Rodentia; family Gliridae; genus Graphiurus; species Graphiurus murinus. The sequence goes on from PVLC010015756.1 coordinate 24,197, forward strand.
CCCCACACACACACAAAGAGAATAATATGTTCAAAAAGCATAGTTTTCTTCAACCTAGGTGGGAGCTGTTTTATTAAAGATTTCCAGATGGAGGTGTGCATAGTTGTGCACATCTATAAACCCAGCTACTCAGGAGGCTGAGGTAGGAGGATCAACTGAGCCCAGGAGTTTGAGACCAACCTGGGTAACATACAGTACAGTGATGAGACTCTACCTAAAAAGATTTCCAGATACATTGGATGCATCCAAAAATATTGGAAGCTGGGCTCTGATTTCTTGAGCAAAGTATGAACAGGCAGAAAGTCCTTTTAAAAAGTTTCTCCACACACACACTTGTCATGGTGCAGAAGCTGGGCAGGAGGATTCTGTGGCTTGAGTGGAGAGCTGTGAGAAAGGGTAGACTTGAGTCCTATGCTGTGTCAAGGAACTGAGAAAACACTGGAGAATCATCATTCCCATCAAAGAGCAAGAAAGTGCTGAAAGTTCTGTCGGACCGAGTCTGGCTGGCAAGATGGGGAGGCATCCTGGGGCCTCAGTTTTCAGGCAGTGCACAGTTCAAGGGGCTCGAGGGCAATGTCAGCACCAAGGTGCCCAACCAGTCCCCCTCGTCTCAGAATATTCAGACTCCAGAAGGAACATTTCTCACTGCAGTGGAAGTTGAGAGGTGCAGGAGCATTGTTGGAGGGCTTTCCATGTGTTGGGAGCACTCTGGATGCTTCCATAAATTAGGCCATTCAGATCCTCATTACTGTTGAGAGGGACTCCATTTCTAGCCTTCATTTTCCAGTGTGATAACTAAGGCACTGAGCAGCAATGCATTGGCCCAACACTGTGGAGATGGCAGATGGTGGAATGGCTTGCAACCACTGTAGTAAATGACCCTTGTTCTGGACTTATCTCGTTCTCTGCCACCAAATTACAGAAGTTACCAAAACATCTCACTGTTACTCATGCAGGTGGCAGAAACTCTGCCTGTGAAGAGACTGAATATTTATCAAGCTTCACCAGAAGGGACTTTTTTCTAAGATAACAGCCTTATTGATACAGAATTAACATTACCGTACAAGCCCCCTAGTTAAGTGGACAGCTTTTAAAGTAGTTTTTCGTATATTTATAGTGTTGTGCAACAATTACCAGGATCATTTTTAGAACAATTCTGTCACCCTAAAAAGAATCTTCTGCTTATTACCTGTCACTCCCCATTTCTCAATAACCACCCCAATCCCTAGGCAACCACTAGTCCACTTTATGTCAGATTTGCTTATGATGGAAATTTCACATAAATGGAATCATATGATAAGTACAGTTTGATGACTGACTTCTTTCATTTACTCTGTTTTCAAGGTTTATCCACATTGTAACTTATAATCAGAACTTCATTCCTTTTTGTTGCCAAATAATATTCTGTTGTATGGATATCTCAATTTTATTTACTAGTAAGTTAATATCGGATATTTGGGGCTGCTGTTTGACTATTATAAATAATGCTGCTATTAATATTTATGTCCAAGTTTTGTGTGGACATATATTTTTATTTCTTTGGGGTGTATATAAAAAAGAATCTTTTAATCTAGAAATTTCTACTCATAGCCTGTATTTCCATATTACTTTCTCATTTCTTGCAGTTTCTTTTTCCAGAATTCTATTTATATCATCTCCAAAGTCATGAACCTTTTATAGCTTACAAAACATATTTATTTTACATGTCATAAATATACTCAACAGCCATTCAACAGAATTTATTTTATTTAGATCAGTTTTGTATCAGACACTATCCTGGGTACTGGAGAGACAAGACAAACTAAAGAGATCACCTGCCTTTAAGAAACTCATATCTAGTTGGGGAGGTAAAGAGGATAGAAGCAAACATAGACAATTAAAATGTAATTAGTGTTACAGTAGAGACAGACAGGCTTTTCTAAGAAGGAAAGTGTATTATTAATGAATTTATTTATTTATTTATGGTACTGGGGATTAAGCCCAGTGGCATTCTACCTCTGAGCTACACCCTCAGACATATTTTATCTTTCATTTTGAAACAGGGGCTAGCTAAGTTGTCACGGGTCTTGCTGGGTTGCTGAGGCTAGCCTTGAACCTGCGCTCCTTTTGTCTCAGCCTCCCAAGTACTGGGATTACAGGTGTATAACACCATGCCCTGCTAGAAAAGGTTATTTATTTATTTATTTATTTATTTATTTATTTATTTATTTATTTATTTATTGGTACCGGGGATTGAACCCAGACACATTCTACCTCCAAGATACATCCCTAGCACCATTTTTTTTTTTTTTTTTTTTTGCGGTACTGGGGATTGAACTCAGGGGCATTCTACCTCCGAGCTACACCCCCAGCCCTATTTTTTATTTTTATTTTGAAACAGGGTCTCACTAAGTTGTGGAGTGCCTCACTAAGTAGCTGAGGCTGGCCGCAAACCCGGATCCTCAGGTCTCAGCCTCCCAAATGCTGGGATTACAAGTGGCACCACCACACCTGGCTCCTAGCACTATTTTTTATTCTTTATTTGAAACAGGGTCTCACTAAGTAGTTGAGGCTGGGTGCAACCTGCAATCCTCCTGTCTTAGCTTCCCAAGTACTGGGATTACAAGCATGCACAACCATGCCTGGCCAGAAAAGGTTTATTTTGATTGACGGTCTCAGAGGTTCATTCCATGGTCAGCTGGCTCCAAGGCAGAAACACCACAGCGGAAGGGAATGGTAGAGGAAAGCTGCTGAGTTAGAGGTGATCAAGAAGCAGATCCAGAGGGTGTTTTGAGGACAGATACAGAGGAGGGGTGTTTATTCTACCAGAGTTAAGGAATATGTCTCAGCATATGCGATGCTAGACGGGCTCCTCTGAGCAATAGGGAAGGCATAAGGATAGACAGGCGTTCTCAGTTAAAGGAATAGCATGTACTAATGACCCAGTGCAGGAAAAGCTTGGGTGGACTTGAAACCATAAAGGCAGGAGCGATGGCATAGAGTGCCTCCAGCGGGGTGGTAGAGTAACGTGGCAGGGAACGTGGGGAACCGGGTGGTAATGAACTCAGTGGAACTCCTTTGTCTTTTTAGGAGTTTGGACTTAAACATCTTTCAATTGAAAGATTATTACTAGATTAATTATTACTAGAGCATGTAGAACACCATGCACTTTTGAAAAAGTGAAACTTGTAAAGAACTTCTGAAATATTTCCACTATTATATTTTATGATAAAGGGTTTGGCAGCTAGAGATCTTAAGATTGGGGGTTGAAAGAACTCCTGTAAAGGAAAAAGGTTTTACCCAGGTGTTATTGTTTTGCTGGTATTTCCTACTTGGTAGTTCATGTCTCGTTATAGAACTCTTTTGAGTTCTATTTTGTTCTTGCAGGGGATCACTCTGCTTTATAATGTCCCTGACCCTACCATTACCTTTCCAAGGTTTTGATATATTCTGCATTAAGCTCTATAATACCATAGAATTTTAAAAAAATCACTCACAGAGTCTTCTTTGAAGATCTGTTTCAGCTTCCCTGAATACCTCCTTGTTTGTTTAGTTATGCTGTCAGCATTTCTGCCAAACATCCAGGGAATTCCTGGATGGCCTCATTGGCCTCATCTCCTGTGAGGGTTTTGCTTTGATATCTATTCATAGAAGCTTGCCAATTTTTATTAAGTTATATATCTAACGAGAGAGAGAGAGAGAGAGAGAGAGAGAGAGAGAAAGGTATTAAGTTGGAAAAGTAAAAAGTAATATGTGACAAAGTCAGAGAAAACTTCATAGAGGAAGGTAAGAATATAATCAGTTCTGACAGAGGGTTGTAGAACTAATTTGGAATATGAATAGAAAAACTAAACTCATTTGTTTATAGATTTTATAGGTATTTGGCAAAAATAATAACATGACTAGATATTAGTAAATGATATGTAATTATAAGTTCTAAGACAATCACAGAACTGCAAAGGATCCCCAAAAGACCCATGGCATTTTATAGTTTGCAGTGTAGGCCTTATTTTTGTACATTTAATTAGAAAACTCTAGAACTTCTTTTCTTCTTCTTCATTGTCGTCATCATCCTCGTTGTTGTCATCATCATCGCTGTCATCCTGGAAATCAAGGGCCTTGTGCCTGCTAGGCAAGTCCTCTACCAATGAACTACATACTATAAACCTGTTAAAAACAGACAAACAAACAAAAAAACCCCAAACCCAAAACTTTACTTTTGACATGGTGTCTGGCTAAGCTGCCCAGGCTGTTAGTCAGTTTTCTCTTCTCTTACAAAATACCTGACATAAATAACTTAAAAGGAGAAAGGATTTATTTTGGCTTACAGTCTCGGAGAATTCAATTCTTGGTCACTTGCCCCACCCATCACTTTGGATGTTTGGTGAGAGAGAACATCATGGTGGAAAGCTGCAAAGCCACAACCTCCCAGTGATCTACTTCCTCCAAACTCCTAAAGTTCCCATCATTTTCCAATAGCCCATTAAGTTATGAATCCATCAATTGATTAATCCAGTGATGAAGTTAGAGCCCTCATAATCCATATGCTCCATCTCTGAACACTGCTGCATTAGGAACCAAGTGTTTGACACATGAGCTTTGGAGGGACATTTCAGATTGAAACCATAACAATATCTTATTCATGGAAATTCCACTTTCAAATTTTTTGTATTTTTCTTATTGAGATATTTTTATTGAGGCATACATTATATACTAAAAAGTGCATAAGTCTTAAATGTACAACATAATAAAACCTTATATTTAAAAATCAATATATAAAATATCTCTAGTACCTCACACAGTTCCCTTAAGTTCTCTCTCCTCAACTTCATTAACACTCACTTCCAAAGTAATGACCATTCTGTTTTTTATCACCACACAATGTTTTTTCCTCATTATAGAATTTCATCAAAATGGAATCAACCAGCAGAATTTTTCTTTTTTCTATGGTAGTGGGGATTGAACCTAGGGCCTCACACATGTTAGGCAAGTGCTCCATCACTGCTCCATATCATTGACCCTTTTCTTAAATTTATTTTGAGACAGGAAATTGCTAAGTAGCCCAGACTGGCCTCAAACTTGCGATCCTCCTGCCTTAGCCTCCCTAGTATCTGGGGTTATACATGTGTATCACTGCTCCAGACCTTCAAACAGAAGACTCCTTAAGTCTGGCTCCTTTTTGCTCGTATTGTGTCTGAGACTTACCTTTGTTACTGCATTTCTATATCTGCACTATCTGACCAGGTAGTGTAAGTCCTCAAATTTGATTATTTTTTTCAAATTGCCTTGGCTATTCTAGGACGTCTATAACTCCATTTAAATTACAGAATCTGACTGTAATTCTCACCAAAAAATATCAAAAATTTTGATTTGGATAACATTGAATATGTACTAATTTTTGGTAAATTGACATCTCTCCTATTTAACATGATTATACTGACATACATTTATTTATTCATTTGTTTGTTTATTTATTTATTTTGTGGTACTGGGGAGTGAACCCAGGGGCATTTTACCTCTAAGCTACCCCCCAAGCCCTATTTTTTATTCTTTCTTTTAAAACAGAGTCTCACTAAGTTGCAGAGGGCCTTACTGACTCTTTTTTAAATGTTTATTTTAATGTAGCATGATTATAACACATGTTCATTATTGTCAAAGTGAATATTTAAAAAGTAGGACTTCATATCTCAAATACCAAGAAGGCAGTTTCCCACTCAGAGACTACAAATATACTATTTTATTTATTTATTTTTATGAATTATTTTATCAGTGCATTGCAATTATACTGACTCTAAATGTAATTTTCTTTATTTTTTCCAGCAATATTTCTAGTTTTAGTTTGGGACTTATATGCATTTTCTTATATTTATTCTAGTTATCCTAGGATATTGTACTTTTTTTTTCAGCACTAGGGATTGAACTCAGGACCTTGTGCATGCCAGATAAGCACTCTACAGTGAGGTACATCCTTAGCTGCTAGGACGATATTTTTTATGTGAATGTAGCTAATTTATTTTTCTATTGTTTGTTTCCATTATACATAAATTACACAAATTTTATACAATGATAAATAAAATTTATAATTTTGTGTATTTATATAAGTTATACAATACATAAAAGTGTATAATTTTGTATATTATAGTATTATTAGTTTATTAATTTTAATAGTTTAATTGTGTATCTTTGCTTGGAAAAATTTAAAAGCATTATTTATAATTATATCAAGGTATATATGTGGAGTATTTAGAATTAAATCATCAAATGTTGTGTATGACCAGTCACTAAGAAATTAAAGAAGTTCTATATAAACAGAAAAGTATATTATATACATGTATTGACTGAACATTAAAATGTCAGTTTTCTCCAAATTAATCCATACAGGCAAGAAAATACCAGTTAAACTCCCAGAAGGAATATCTGTAGTAATTGGTAATCTTCTTTTAGAATTCATTTGGCAAGTCCAAGGACCTAAAATAGTTAAAATAGTTAATATTCATGAAAAAGTAGAACAAAGTTGGAGGAGTGATACTGTCTGATTTTAAGATTTACGAAGCTACATTAATCATGAGAGTATGGTGTTTATGTTAAGCTAGGTTAACAGGTCAATACATCAATGAAGCAGAATGGAGAATCCAGACCCACTCTAGATAACTGATATTTGATAAAGATGCACATATTATTCAGTGGAGAAAGGACTTTTTTGATAAAAATGTTGCTAGAAAAATTAAACATCCATATGCAAAAAAAAAAATGAACTTCAATATACCGTATCAAAAACTTAACTGAAGATGTATTGTAAACCTAAATGTAAACCCCTAACTGTAAACCATTAAAAAAAAAGAGAAAACTTTTGTGACCTTTAATTAGGTGAAGATTTTCTAGGTGTAAAGTCAATAACACAACCCATTAAAGAAAAAAAAAATGATAAATTGGATTTTGTGAAAATGAAAATCTTTTTATTCAAAGACACTGTTAATAAAATGAAAAGACGAGTCATATACTGGAAGAATTATTTCTAAAATTATATATTAAATAGAGGAAATGTATTCAGAATTTAAAAAGTGCTTTCAAACTCAAAAATAAGAAAGCAAACATTTGGGTTGGGGATATTGCTCAGTGGCAGAGTGCTAGCCTAGCATGCACAAGGTTCTGGATTACATCTCGGGCACTGTAAAACAAAACAAACAAAACCCCCAAAGCAAAAGCACTAGGGATGTAGTTCAGTTGCAAAGTGCTTCCCTAGTGTGAGTAAGGCCCTGAGTTCAATTTTAGCATCACAAAACAAACAAACAAAACACCTCATTAAAAATTTACCAAAGCCAGGTGTGACTGTGCGTGACTACAATTCTAGCAACTCTGGAGTCTGGGACAGGTGGATAAGAAGGCCAGACTCTGCAGTTTAGTGAGACTGTCTCAAAGTAAAAATTTAAAAGGCTTGGGTATGTATCTCAGTTGTAGAGCTCTCCTGGGTTCAATCCTCAGTACTGAGGGGAAAAAATGACCAATGATCCAAACAGACGCCTGACCAAATAGGATATAGAAATGTCAAATGAGCACAACATCTTTAGATTATATGAAGTGTTGGAAGGGTGTGGAGGAAATGGAACTATATTGCTCATGGGGGCTGTATAATTTTACAACTATTTGGGGGAACCATTTGGCAGTTTCTTAGAAAGCTAAAGATAATCTATGATATCAGCCAAACATTCTGCTTCTAGATATTTACCCAGGAGAAATGAAAGTTAATATCCATACAAAAATTTGTACATGGATATTCACGTAGTGCACAGATTGGAAACAACCCAAGTATACATCAATAACAGATTAGTGGAAAAACAAATTGGATATCCATTCAATGGAATTCTCCTCTGCAACAAAAAAGAATGGACCATTGATTCAAGATCTACATGGTTGAATTGCAAAACAATTTCATTGAGTGAATGAAGACAGATTAAAAAGGCACTATATAGCTGGGTGTGGTGGCGCACACTGTAATCCCAGCATTTGGGAGGCTGAGACTGGAGGATCTGGGTTCGTGGCCAGCCTCAGCTACCTAATGAGGCACTCTGCAACTTAGTGAGACTCGGTTTCAAAATAAAGAATAAAAAACAGGGCTGGGAGTATAGCTCGGAGGTAGAATGCCCCTGGGTTCAATCCCCAGTACCGCAAAAAAAAAAAAAAAAAAGAGGCACTATATGATTTAATCAATGTAAAATTTGAGATAATGCAAATAAGTCTATAGTGAAAGAAAGATGATCAGTTGTTGCCACAGGCAATGGTAAGGAGGCCAGTGAGGAAGGAGAAAGATTCTTGGATAATTTGGAATTTTTATATCCTAGATACAAAAGTACTTGAAGAATCTTTTGGGACTGTGGGTATGTTCGTTATCTTAAATGGGTTGATGGTTTTAATGGGTATGCATATGTCAAAAAATACCAAATTGCATGCTTTAAATATGTGTGGTTATTGTGTTCAGTGATACCATCATAAACCATTAAATTTTTAAAGTAATATAGTTATGCTACTTTTATTTAGATTTCTCACAAATCAATATAAAATTATTTGTATAGCTATTTATGATAATTTGGTAATTTTCCTATAGCAAGAGGCATCTCACTATATTTCTCTCCTGTTGTTCATTAAGTCATTCAATAAACAAAGTGCCAGGCATAGGATACTAAGGAAACAAAATAATGCTTAACACTTTGTAATTAGTAAGGTAGAGAAATAGCATTATTGAGTACCTATCGTGTTATAGCTACTATTTTTATATGTATCATTTCATTTACTTTGCACAAAATAGAAAACATAAATTATATCTATCTATCTATCTCCATTTTACAGATGAAGAAATTAGGTACAGAGTAGTTAAATAGAAAGAAGCAAAACCAGGACTCCAAAGTCATGGTATTTTTCTGTAAACCCACAATCACAGTTGTGATTGAAGAGTATGTAATTTATGAAGAGTATGTGCTTTGTGATTGAAAAGTTTGGGGGTAGGGGGCTGGGTAAAATGTTCATACTTCTGAGGAAGTCAGCAAAGACTTTGCTATTGAAGCCCTAGGACTTGAGATGCACTGGAGGCCCTCCTGGACTTAGAATTTTAAGGGAGCACATCATTGTTGACACAGAATCAAATTACGTATCACCTCTCATACTTTATGTACTTTTCTTATTCACTACCTTACGACTTTGTTTCTGTGGTCAATTCATAATACATTTACTTCAGTGAGTTACCTCACTGAGTTGTATATAAACTAGTCATTGATAATTACAGTGAGTGGAAGCTGCCATTTGTATTTTAATGACAATATTTTTTAACCACCTTCTGTTCTATGCTATATCATCTTACACAGATAAATTAGTATTCACAACTCTGTGAGTTAGATAGCATTACTCTTATTTGACAAGAAACAGGCTGCAATATAAACATTATTTCAAGGTGTAAAATAAACACTTAAAAATCTATACAAAACTAGCAACTATATATGTGTATGTGTCCATATATGTGTGAGTGTGTATACCTATGTATGTGTACATATGAACCCAGTGGTGTTCTACATCCAAGCTACACCACAGTCCATTCTATTTTTTACATTCAAACAAGGTCTTACTATGTTGCTGAAAGTTGCTGAGGCTGGTCTTGAACCTGGGATCCTCCTGTCACAGTCTTCTAAGTACTGGGATTACAGGCATGTGCTGTAACTATATTTTTGAATAAAATTTTGTCTTAGAACCATATTAAACAGTAATGATAGTTAAGAATAACTTTTTTTTTTTTTTTTTTTTTTTTGTAGTTACTGGGGATTGAACTCAGGGGCATTCTACCTCCGAGCTACACCCCCCAGCCCTATGTTTTATTCTTTATTTTGAAACCGGGTCTCGCTAAGTTGTGGAGTGCCTCACTATGTAGCTCAGGCTGGCTTCGAACCTGGATCCTCCAGTCTCAGCCTCCGGAATGCTGGGATTACAAGCGTGCGCCACCACGCCTGGCTAAGAATAACTATTTGATAGTTAGATGTGTGACTGACATACATTCAAATGCATATATAAGTTATCTTCCAAGCCACTAACAAATATGAATTAAATTTATATTACTTTCATTAATTCCTTTTAGGGTGTATAATAAAAAGCTGAGTTGATGCTTAATCTGTTTCTAGGATTTGATGCAGAGTATCACCATTTCAAAAACAGAAGCTCAAACAAAGTGGTCCGTTGAATATGATGAAATTTTTTTAATATAGCATTATTAACTTTATGTTCTAGGAAAAAAGGACATTTAATAGTAGGGTATAGATTTATGTGCCCACAACATTCATCATTAACACCTAATGTCAGTGTTATGTCTAAAAAGCTGTATTTAATACTCTTAGCATGTTACAAATGGTTATGTGTTCAATGGATGCTGAATGACTATTTCCTTATGATGCTGATGGAGAGCGTTTACATAGCTAAGGGCAGGTAGTTGTTTACTGGAGGTATTAAGGTAGGCAGGATGGCGTCCATACATGAAGTCAGGAATTACAGGAAAGCATGGTGACCTAGTGTAGCCAAATTCTAAATTTAACCATATACTCTTGTTTTAAAAAAATAGGTTTTTTACCTCTCCAAAATTTGGGCTAATTCTTATATTATACTTTATACAAATTTGCTGAATGTCTAGTGTGTTCCTAATTAGGCTTCAAAACTGAAAAAGGGTTAAAACAAACTCTCTGCTTTTTTGAGGCAGGACTTTTTCAGGAGATTATCATAATTAAAAATTGAAAATAATCTGGAAAGCTGATGCAGGTCAAAGATCCCGGCTCCTGACACTCAGTCCAAAACAACAAATTACAAGTGGCGTTTATTTCCGGCCTTTGAAACGCAAGTCAGTCAACCGGCCTTGGGGCGAGGGCACGCCCCCAAGCAGCCCTGGACACACCCGCCATGAGCAGGAGTGCGCATGCGTTCCCTGGGAAGCGGACTATGACCCTGAGAGCTTGCCGTAGCTCACGTTGTGCGTAGACCGGACATTGCGCGTGCGCAGACGCTCGGCGCCGCGGCCTGCCAGAAGCCAAGATGGCGCAGAAGTGGTCTCCAGGTCGCATCTGGCCCCTTACCTGTATCTGAACGAGGTGTCTTGGAAGGGGCTGTGACAGACGCCCTTTCTGTCGCCATGGCCCGGCATCGGAATGTCCGAGGTTATAACTACGATGAAGGTAGGTATCATTTTCCGGGTTCCAGCTGGGATCCCAGCCCGCTGGCATCCACTTCGATCTGTGTGAGTCCTTTCACAGTAGCGCCAGGCTAAAATTCCGGGAGGCCCAGCTGGGGGAAAAATAACAGGACAGCTGAATGCCAGCGAGTGGCGTTAAGTCCTGAATTCTGCCCTTTGGGATCGATCTTATTTAGAGAGGGGGAGGTGCCTCGCAGCTTCGTGTGGGAAGGATGTTTGGCGAGGTTGGGGTCCGAAGATGTTAAGTACGTAAGCATTATCGCCTGTCCCCTTGTTTCCTTCATATGCCTGTCTAAACCTTCTCCCCCTGAACTCCCTTTCAGAAATATCCGTAGAATGTTGCTTATTTGTAAACCACAGGTAGACTCAGTGTCTGTGTTCAACTGATCTGCCATATCTAGTAGATTTGCATGGTAAATCTTTGGCGTACTTTCATGTTTTTAATATGAACCTAATTTGAGTTAACTGGTTAGTTTATTTCTCAACGAATTTCATATTGGAAACGTAGGACACAGTTGAAAAGATGCACATTTAAAAAAACCAAAGAATCTGTCAGATAATCGTGAGGTGTATATATTCACCTTTTGGCTGGCTGCGCGCAATGTAAATGAGTTTTGAAATGGAAATAAAAAGTAGCATTAGAAGAAATGGCATGGAAAAGAAATGACTGATTTAAAAGTGAAATAAAACAAAAATGTGTATATGAATATTTAAAAAGAGTTAAAAGTGTTAGGAGGAACATATGCAATGTATAAGCATTACCAAGCATCACACAGACCAAAAGTATAAACAAATGTGGGCTAATTCAGAAGAGGAATAAAAAGGGCAGAGCATGAAGTGCTTAATTTGTTGGTGGTTATTATTGGCATCTCTAATAGATTGTTCTAGACCATTAGTATGCTCTAATAGTGTTTGGCAGCTATCACTTTGTCCTGTACTTGGAGACAGTGTTCCAATCTGCCTGGCATATGTTAATTTTCTGGTGTTCACTTTAGAATGGAGGCTCTTTTAAGTATTATCATGGCTGTAAATATTGGCATGTGAATCACTATCATCTGAGAAATGTCTTTACACTGGGATTTTTTTTCATTTTCTTTCTTTTTTTTTTTTTTTTTTTTTTTTTTTTTTTTTTTTTTTTTTTTTTTTTTTTTTTTTTTTTTTTTTTTTTTTTTTTTTTTTTTTTTTGTAGTACTGGGGATTGAACTCAGGGGCATTCTACCTTCGAGCTATACCCCCAGCCCTATTTTTTTTTATTCTTTATTTTGAAACCGAGTCTCACTAAGTTGCGGAGTTGCGGAGTGCCTCACTAGGTAGCTGAGGCTGGCCGCGAACCCGGATCCTCCGGTCTCAGCCTCCCGAATGCTGGGATTACAAGC
>PVLC010015757.1:0-36719 GCA_004027655.1 Graphiurus murinus
TTTTTTTTTTTTTGCGGTACTGGGGATTGAATTTAGGGGCATTCTACCTCCGAGCTATAACCCCAGCCCTATTTTTTATTCTTTATTTTGAAACCGAGTCTCACTAAGTTGTGGAGTGCCTCACTAGGTAGCTGAGGCTGGCCTCGAACCCGGATCCTCCGGTCTCAGCCTCCCAAATGCTGGGATTACAAGCGTGCGCCACCATGCCCGGCTCTTGCTCGTATATTTTAAAAACAGAGGTAGGACAGGATTTTGCTACTGAACAAAGTGGTGGCATCATTCACAAGATGGAATAGGATCTTGCCCCAGATGTCCTAGGCAGCCGCAGGGTGATGTGTCCTGTGCACGGGCAGCCATCTGCCAGGCTGAGGATGAAAAAAAAAAAAAAAAAAGTGGAAAATAGCCAGAAGTGGCAGCACACACCTGTAATCCTGGTACTTGAGAGGCTGGGACAGGAAGATCACAAGTTTGAAGCCATCCTCAACAACTTAGTGAGGCCCTTAGCAACATGGCAAAACCCTGTTTCAAAATAAAAAATAAAATAGGTCCAGTGTGTAGCTCAGAGGCAGAGTATCCCCTGGGTTCAACTCCTAGTAGTACCAAAAAAAAAGAAAATGCAGGATGAAAGAAAATCTTGCTAATTGTTGATAGATAGATATACATATATACATATGTATGTATATATATTGGGGGGGGTACTGGGAATTGAACTCAGAGGCATTCTACTTTCAAGCTACACCCCCAGCCTAATTTTATTTCTTATTTGGAAACAGGGTCTCACTAGGTTGATGAAAGTCTCACTACTTGCTGAGGCTGTCCTTGAACCTGCGATCCTCCTGTCTCAGCCTCCCAAGTACTGGGATTACAAGGGTGTACCCCATGCCCAACCAGCTAATTGTTGATTCTAAGTAATGAGTATATAGAGGATCCATTGGACTATTCTCTATCCGTCTGTGTATGTTTGAAAATATTCATATGAAAGTCATTTTTAATAAGTGGTCTCAAAAGTTCAGTGGTACAGCTCTTGCTTTTTAAACATTATTATCTCTTTTCTTTCTTTCTTTTTCTTGTGGTGCTGGGAATGAACACAGGGGCATTCTACCTCTGAGCTATACCCCCAGCCCTTTTTATTTTTTATTTTGAAAAAGGGTCTCACTAAGTTGCTGAGGGTCTCACCAACATTCTGAGGCTGATCTCAAACCTGCGATCATCCTGTCTCAGTCTCCCAAGTACTGGATTACAGGAATGCACCACCACATCTGGCTTCCCTGTTAAATCTTTGTAATTTTTTTTTATGGTACTGGGGATTAAACCCAGGTGCAGTCTACCTCTGAACTCTACCTCCAGCCCTATTTTTTATTCCTTATTTTGAAACAGGGTCTCACTAAGTTGTGAAGTGCCTCACTAAGTAGCTGAGGCTGGCCACAAACCTGCAGTCCTCCTGTCTCAGCCACCCAAGTACAAGGATTACAAGCGTGCACCACCACACCCAGCCAAATCTTTGTAATTTAGGTGACTGGGGGTTGGTTACACTATGCTTAAAACTACCCTCTTTGTAGGATAGGCAAAATAAAGATTCCTGTACCATTGCAGAAAAAAAGAGATGGCAGAGAGGGGAGAGGAAGAAGGGAAGTGAAGCAGGAAGGTCATACAGAGAAGAGTAAGAACTTGCGCCAGACCCGGGCCAGCCCCATCCCAGCTTCACCACCCTCCAGCTGTGGGACATGGGAGATGCCTGCAGCTCTCTGTGCATCGATTTCTTCTTCTGGAATTAGAATACTGCCCCCAGAGGCTTGTTGTGAGGCTATAATTAAATAATAGATGGTCCTTGGCACATAGTAGGCACTCAAGAAATCCTGTCTATACTTTATAAATATCTGTACTTTACAAAATAAAAATGGTCAGGAGATTCCTTACCTTACAAAAGAATTCGCCACAGGGTCCCTTTAAGCCCTCAGCCCGGTGAATGCATTTTAAATGGGATTGGGTCTACAGAAATCCATTTACACATGACTTTTCAAAAAACGCAGCCAAGGCACTAATGAAGGCAGGCGGATCTCCAGCGAGAACTCCCCGGGCACACTGGCTCAGTCTCAGATCCTGTCCAGCAGGATTCTCTGAAAAACTGGAGACTAAAAACATCTTCTCTGAAAATCCACAAAGACCCACCGGCTGCCCTCTGGGAAGTCTTTTTGCCATGCATATTTGGAAGGGCTGTGGTGCCTCCAGCTCTGGGTCCAGGCTTATGAGGACAATAGCAATGGCAACCGCCTAACAACATTAGCTAACATTTATTGAGGGCTTCCTACGTGAGAGGCACTGTGTTAATTCCCACTCATTATCCGCACAAGGCAGCAGAAGCTAATGTCTGTATAACCACAATGAGTGCTTACAGATGAAAAGCTCCCATAATTCCTCACAAAAATCTGGCAGGGTATTATAACCTTTGTTATTTTTGTTGTTTTCAGATAGAGAAACTGAGGCACAGAGTAGGCAAGTCCTTTGCCCAGGGCTGCCCAGCTGTAAATGATGGGTTATTTAGAACAGGTCTAGCTCAAAAGCCTGCTCCATTACAGACCCGCTCCTCTCTCCATCCCATATCCCCTCCCCCCGACCCCTCCCCACCGGCACCAGATCCACTGCACAGTGGAGGGTCCCTGTGGGAGGCGCTGCCCCTCCCGTTGCCCCCTCCCATCTCACTTAGCCCTCCACAAGCTGTTGTCAATTGCACTAAAGTATTTACAGCAACCAGCGACCGCTGACACCTCTGCCCACGTGGGCTATAATTTGATGCTCAAGTTGTTAAACAGCCGCTTTCGAGCTCCAAGCTCTTCATACATGAGTGTCTCCCCCCAGAGTCAGGCTGGCTGTCTCGCCACTGCTCCTGATGCCCGCAGGCCTCTCTTGCTGGCCCCAGGCGTGTACACATGTGCACACATGCTAAATATACCATCACACACAACAGTCCTCTGTGGAGGACACACCCGCCCACACACAAGGCATGTGGCTCATCAGACTCCCAGCCTCTTGCCAGTCATATACCTCTGTCATCCACACACACGATGCCACAAAGAAAAGGAATGGCTGGGGATGTTCTTTGTAAAGCGGGATTCACAAGGCAGTGACTACTAATAATGCCCTGCCCAAATACATTCCCAGGAATATGCTCTCCCCCCATGTTATACTTTACTGGAAAATTGTCCAGATGCTCAACTCTGCATTGGGGTAACCAGATAAATACTCAGTTTTTTTTTTTTTTTTTCATGTACTTGTGTTAAATGCAGCTGTGACTCGGAGTCCCTGTGTCTGTATGTGCTTCCATGCTGCTGTGTCTACCTAAACCCCCGGCTCTGGTGTCTATGTGCCCTGCCTGTGTTGTCGTGGGGGGGGTGGAGGTCGGGGCGGGGGTGGGGTGTGCTCACACTGGCACATCCACCTCTGTGTCTGTTTGTACAGAGTAGATTCAGCACTTTGACTCTGTTGTCAGCCCTCTCCCCAGAGAGTCTTTGCAGGGTTGGGCTGTTCTCTGTACTACTGTCCAAGAGCAAACCATTCCCGCATCCCAGAAACGGGATCCCCATGGCACCCCCATGCAGGTAGCACAGGGGAGGGGGGTCAGAAAGAGAAAAGGGAATGATCTGGCCAAGAACCCTACACACAAAAGAAGAAACCGTGGCCCATCTGCTCAGGAGAGAATGGATTCAGGAACATGTACCCATCTGTAATGGCTCAGAGTGTTGGAAGCTGGTCTGAGGATGCAGATTACCAGCCCTTTGGGGGCCCTCCTGGGTCCCCCTGGTCTGGGAGGACTAGGACCAGCCTTAGTCCACTTGTGGGAGTGCTGGGAGAGGGAGGCTCCATGGGGTGCAGGTGACAAAGTGAGCTCAGAAGGACCTGGCAGGACTGCCTTCCTGTGGAGGTTTGGGCCTGCCACACACAAGGGGACTTGGACTAGGCACAAATCAAGGCCAGAAAGATAAACTGAGAAAGAAAGGGGAAGATAGTACGGGAGGGGAGAAAGAATGTCTGAGTGGAAAGATGGGAAGGCTGCAGTCCAAGAAGACCCAGGGCTGGACAGACATACAGGACAGTGACTTGCTTGGGAGGCTGAGACAGGAGGATTGCAGGTTCAAGGCCAGCCTCAGCAACTTAGCAACACCCTGTTTCAAAATTAAAAATAAAGAGAAAAGGCTGGGTGTGTAGCTCAGAGGTAGAATGCTTCTAGGTTCAATCCCCAGTACCAGGAAAACAAAACAAAACAACAAAAAAAGTGAACCCAGAGCTAGGGTCTCTCCTGCAGCGTTAGCAAGCTACTGATGGAAAGGGGCCCCGCCCTGTGCCCCTCTAAATAGATGTGGGTCCCTGGGGCCTAGATTGGCAGAGCAGGGAGGGAATAGACATACCTCCCCAGCAAACCCTGCCAAAGGACTTGATTAGAGACCCTGGGACAGCAGGGAGACAGTGGGAGAGAAGGAAAAGCAAACTCGAGTGGGGATGTGGGGCATCTGGGCCCACAGGTGCGGAAGATCTGAGTTCAAGTTCAAATGCTGCTACTGATGGTGCAAACCTGCAGCAGCCACTGAGCTTCAAGTGTCATCTGGAAAATAATGGCTGTGAGTGCCCATCTCTAGGCGCTAGATAAGGCAGTGGGCGGAAAATGGTTTTTAATGACTATGAGCCTCCTGGACCAGGACTGTCCGTAGGGAAGGCGTCTCTGCACAGGGTGGAGATGGCAGGGAGCATCACCTACCAGCATGGAGAGTTTCCCATCGTTGCTCCTTATGTGTGCTCGTAGGTCTTGCTCCATTCCACACAGGATCTGAGTTGGCCAAGAGGGAACGATTGCTGACAAGCACATGACTAGACAGAGGAATGAGGATAGACGCAATGAGAGGCAAGAGCTCTCCAGGAAAGAGGGCCATTCAGGCAGATGTTCAAACCCACCTTCGTTTGCTGAGCACCTGCTGTGGGTCATGTGCTGTTGGGTCTGAGTCATGGTCATGATCAGTGAAGGCAGGTGACTCTCCAGGATAGAGCGGCTCACGGGTGAGTTTATTCTTCTGCCTTCCACACACACTCGGAGCCTCTTCCATGCACCCATGTGCCCCATTTAGTGGAAGAAGCATTCCCAGTGGAATCTAGTGGCAAGTCTCCATCTGGAAATCCCTAGCCCCCCTGGGAGCCAAGGCTGCTCTGAGTGATCTCTCTGCAGGGGGCAGGACAAGAGGGGAATGGAGGACTGAGAGAGGGGACAGGGCACTTGGCTCTAGGAGTCTCTCAGCACAGATTGGGGCCCAGATATCTCTGTACCTCCAGCTGGACTTACTGGACTTGTAATAAAGGAATATCTCTGTCTCCTTTCTAAGATATGGGCATGATGCCCTCTGTGTTGCTCACCAAACTAGGCATAGCCTCTCAAGCGATCGTTAGACACTGCATGGTACAGAAGACTCCAGGTGACTCTGCATGGCAGTCGTGGCTGCGTGGTGACTGTGCCCCTTCCCCTTTCCCTCCTGCTTCCCCTGTCTCCCGTGTAGTCCAGTGGAACCTAACTGTGGCTGGGTTCTGGCTGTGGGATGTAGTCAGAAGTGATGTTTGCCACCTGCAGACCTAGCCTTTAAAAAAAACATCTCCCTTGAGCCAGGTGTGGTGGCGCACGCTTGTAATCCCAGCATTCAGGAGGCTGAGACCGGAAGATCTGAGTTCTTGGCCAGCCTCAGCTACCTAGTGAGGCACTCCGCAACTTAGTGAGACCCGGTTTCAAAATAAAGAATAAAAAAATAGGGCTGGGGGTGTAGCTCAGAGGTAGAACACCCCTGAGTTCAATCCCCAGTACCGCAAAAAAAAAAAAAAAAAAAAAAAAAAAAAAAAAAACTCACCTGGAGTCTTCTGTACCATGTGGTGTCTAACGATCGCTTGAGAGGCTATGCCTAGTTTTGGTGGGCAATGCAGAGGGCATCATGCCCATATCTTAGAAAGGAGACAGAGATATTCCTTTATTACAAGTCCAGTAAGTCCAGCTGGAGGTACAGAGATATCTGGGCCCCAATCTGTGCTGAATAGAATCCTCTATTCTCTCTTTCTCCCTCCTCAGCTGAGTTTACAAGACCCAGTGGAGGATGTCAAGGACCTAGAGCTAGGGTCCACAACCCCCAAGGGACCCATGGACGAGATCTCCATAAGTTTGGATGGAAAATTTTTTTATATCTTTATTTTCACAAACTTCTATACTGATATTTGGCTTTTTTTTTTATTATGAAGGAAGCTAACAAACCACAGTAGTATTTCCTATACCTGTAATTTTGTCAGCCATAGATATTATAGGTGTTTATTATATAGCCTAGGTTGTTGTGAAAATATCCAAAGTCCTTTTAGGCTGAGCACACTTTAAAATTGCACTGTTAATCCATTTTTATGTTTGAGTAATTTGTTTTATTATTATTGTATCACAAATGTACTCAATTATTTTATCACAAGTATTATATCACAGAAATTTTTTAATATTTTTCATTCAGTTGGTCTCTTTTGTGTCCTAGCAATTTGATTTCGTGCATTTAGAAATCTTTATTTTTAGGGGTCCATAGGTCTCACTAGACTGCCTAAAGTGGTCCATGGCACAAAAAGAGATCAGAAATCCTCTCTAAGCCAGGTATGGTGGTGCACACCTGTAATCTCAGTACTTGGGAGGCTGAGACAGGAGGATCACAGGTTTGAGGCCAGCCTCAGCAACATAGTAAGTCTGTCAGCAACTTAGCAAGACCTGTCTCAAAATAAAAATAAATAAATAAATAAATAGGGCTTGAGATGTAGCTTGGAGGTAGAATGCCCCCGAGTTCAGCATCCAATGCCCCTCCAAAAAAAAAAACACGCCCCTCCACTACAGAATGGTGGAGCTCCTACATGAAGACCCTGGATAACTATTCAAGCAAAGTGGTTCCCACCGCCACTACCACTGGCCCAAGATTTGAACAATGAGATGAGTGAAAAATAGCCTTGATTTGTTCAATGTCTGAGACCTTGAGGACCATTATAATAGAGTCTGCAGGAAGACAAGGAGAGTGCAGGGCAATTAACTTTGGACTCACTCCGCTCTCCTTAAATGCCCTCCCTCACAACCATGGAATGTCTTAGATGCCCTTCCCTAAACCTGACCTTCTACCGGCCCCATTTCCCTTCAAGGTCCAACTCAAATGCCACCTCCTCTAGGAAGCCTCCTGGGCTTCCTCCCCCTTTATAGAACTTATTGTCCCCAACCTGAAGTGCCAAGATTTGTCAACATCAGACGGAACCTCCTCAGGGAAGGAAGTTGGATAAGTTCCCTTCCTGTCCCTAGCCTATACCCTGTCCCTATGGTGGGCCTGGTCCAGGATCCCCCATCATAGTATGGCCAGTAATTGTTTGCTGCATGGGAGGTAACTGGGTTGCTCGAGGAACTGTCTCTCCCCTTACACCTTGGCCCAGGTCCACACAGAGTATGTATGTTTAAGGAAAATGGATGATTCAAGTGGAAAAATTACATAGCAGTGCCTTCCCACACAGGGCCTCAATTTCCCTTTTCTAAAATATTTCTGCCTTGTCTGGATTTCCAGCTAATGTATATTGTCCTCTAGTTCTCTGTACAGTCATTCCTCCTTATCCTCTGTTTTGCTTTCCACGGTTTCAGTTACCAACGGTCAACCTCAGTCCAAAAATATTAAGTGGAAAATTCCAGAAATAAACAATCATAAGATTTAAATAGCTTTTATTACAGTATATTGTTGTAATTACCCTGTTTTATTATTTGTTGCTGTTAGTCTCTTACTATGCCTAATTTGTAAATTAAACTTTATCATAGGTATGTATGTTTAGGGGGGAAAAAAACAGTATATAGAGGATCCAGTACTTCCAAGGTTGCACTGGGTGTCTTGGACCCAATCCTCCACAGATAAGAGGGACCACTGTAGTTTTGGTAGCCAGACAAGACTAGAAGTTGGGAAGGGGTTAAAAATAAGATGGGTCCTCTTCAACCCTGGTGAGTGATACTCCTCCAGAGTCCCAGGCTGAGTGGTCTCTTTGTCCCACACCCTCGAAAGCCACGCCCTCTGCCCACCACCTTCCTCTTCTCTGCCCAATCCCTCCCCAACAAGCACTTGAGCCCCCGCCATTGGGCAGGCGCACTTGTCCTCTTTGTGAGGCTCTGGAGAGCTGCATGGACAGCAGGGAGTGGCTCTCTGCCCCCTCCTCCAGAGTCTGACTCCACCAAGCTCCTTTTGCCTCCAGGCCAGAGATGCACTTAGCTAAAATAAAGGTCCCTCACTCTCCTCGGGTTACTTTGCAACCACAGGGGCTCAGGGTCCCCAGCCCTGTACTGGATACTGCTGTTCCCACTCCCTCCCCCCCACCAACCAAGCACCAGAGAGCATTAGTCTCTATGAAGGGTTGTCCTCCTGAAGCCTGGAGGCAGCACGACATGCTTCTGGAGGCCTTTTGCTGCATGGTGGTAGCAGAGTGGTGGGCTCCTTCAGCTCCTGCCCTCGGGAACTCCCAGGCTGGTGACAGAGGTGATATAGTAAGCAGAAAATACATCACAACTGATTCTTTAAAAGCACAAAAGGAGCCGGCCGTGGTGGCACATGCTTGTAATCCCAGTACTTGAGAGGCTGAGACAGGAGGATCACAGATTCAAAGCCAACTTCAGCAACTTGGTGAGGCTCTCAGCAATTTAGTGAGATCTTGTTTCAAAATAATGCATGAAATAGGGCTAGGGGTATAGCTTGGAGGTAGAATGCTCCTGAGTTTAATCCTCAGTACCATTAAAAAAAAAAAAAAAAAAAAAAAAAGCACGAAAGGTCCTAAGAGCCTATGCTGGGTAAAGAGCTCTCAAGCTCTCGGAACTAAGAGATCTCACATCTCATTGCTGGCCTGGCTTCCTCACCCTGTTCATGTGGAGCAGGCTGTCTCTTCCAACTCCAAGGAGCTGAGCAGAGGAAACGGGGTCCGAGAATGTTCTGGGTGTCAGAACAAAGACTGAGTCCCTCCTCACTGTTCAGCTGGGAACTCTCCGGGATGGACAACAGCACTATAGGAGGGGATCCCGGGTCCCTGTAGAAGCAGTGACTGAGGATTCTGTCAACTGAAGCCAAACAGGATGGGGTTTGGGTGATGACCTCACCCCCCACCAGCCTACCAGAGTTAGGGAAGGAATCCTGCCCTAAACTATATCCTTCAGCGATTCTCTCAAAGCCCAAGGTATTCTTCCTTCAGAGCCTGTGTCACGGCTCTATAGATATGCATTAAGTGCTTCTTTCCCTCCTTCACTAGACTGTCACCATCCTGAGGACAGGTACCACAATGTGTTTTGTTCACAAAACGTGTATCCTCAGTGTGGGCAGAGGACCAGGAGCTAAGTGGGTCATAAGAGATAGTTCAAATGAATTGAGACTGATGGGTGAGTGTGAAAGAATGTTCTAGCAGATGAGGGCAGCCTGGTGATGAGGTTTGTGTGTGTGCAGTACTGGGGATTGAACTCAGGGGCATTCTACCTCTGAGCTACACCTCCAGCCCTTTTTATTTTTTATTTTGAAACTGGGTCTCATTAAACTGCTGAAGGTCTCGCTAAGTTGCAGAGGCCGGCCTCAAACCTGCAGTCCTCCTTTTTCAGCTTCCCAAGCACAGGATTACAGGACTATACCACCAAGCCTGGCTAAGCTTTCAGGCTAGAGAGGAAACTGGGCCCAAGAAAGGAGGGAGCAGAGTGAAAACAAAGCTGCCTGTATCTACGAAGAAATTGGAGATGTGATGAGGCTGGCACCCGAGGCAGGGACACAAGACCTAGACACAATTCCTGGAGAGAATTCGTTCCCCAGAGGACCCCTCCTCACACCCAGCCACCTTCTTGAGGTTGTAAACTCCTTGCTCTAGAGCTGCAGAGCATGCCTGGCCCTGGCAGCCTTCTTTCTCTCCAACCAAGCGTCCCAGAACTGCCTGAAATGGCCAGAGGGAAGAGAAGGGGAGCAGCTATCAGGTTTTTTGGGGGGGGCAGCCTCACTTGGGTGCAAGGGATCTGGGCAGGGCACGCCTTGATAACCAGAGCACAGAGCAATCTGGGTAGCACAAGCTCATCCCAGTCAGCACAGGTCAGTTCAGGGTCATCCGTGTCAGCACCAGGTCAGGCCCACTCAGAGCAGGGGCACCCTTGGTGGCCTAGGGTCATCCCTTTTCAGCATTAGGTTGTCGCTTTGGAGCAGGGCTGTCCCCGGTTGCACTGTCAGCCTGTAACGAAGGTCAGCCTGGGGTGGGGTGGCATCACCTCAGTTAGCTAGGGTCATCTCTGTTAGCTTAGGGTAAATCCTGGTCCGCTCAGGATAAGCTCCGGGGACTTTGGGGTCAGTGGCGCCCCCAAGTGGCTGGGCTGGGCCAGCGCTCAGGATCCAGTGCCCAGAAGGGTTTCAGGAACCTCAGCCCAGAGCTCTCCACCCTCGCCTCTCTCACACTCTGCCGGGGAGCCTCACCCACTGGCCCGGGGCCTCGCCCCTTTCAGGAATTGCATCTGCTTCCCAATATTCTTTGCACGCATCTTTGGGACTCCTGCTCACCGAGTGCAATTTGGGAGTGTTAACGCAACCGACATGGAGAATCTGCGATGTAGGCGGAGGAGACTTGTCACGGGGAAAATCCAGCCCAGCTTCGGGGAAGCGAGGACAGCAAGGGCCCTCCCTGGGGCGCCTCCCCATTCTCCTGGGTCCAGGCGCCAGACACCCACTCTACTGAGAGCACAGTCGTCTTGGCTCCCCAGAGAACACCCCCCTCCCCAGAGAACCTAAGAACCTAAAGTCCTCATTAGGTCTAGATGGGGCATTTGGGGACAAAGGAGAGCCAGGGTCCTACTCAGGCTTTGGAAAGGCTCTTCCTCCTGGCCTCAGCTTCTAATTACCCAGCTCTGGTGAGATGGCCAGTCCCCCCCCAACCCCACATTTATGTCCCAGCAGGGCTTCCAGAAATAAGGGGGAGGTGCAGAGGAGGGGAGGGAAGTGAAAGGGAGGAGGCTCCCTTCCACTTTTTTGTGTCACCCATCCCAGTGCCCCCATAGTGCAATGGCGAGGACTGAGAGCTTTGAAGGATAAGGTGGCCACCTACCTCCAAGCTCATCCACATGCCCCTTCTCCAAAGAGAGGCAGAACCAGGACCAAGGTATCCACAGAGGCCTGGCAGCCCCTCTAGCACCCTTCCAGGGGAGAAGAAAGTCCAGGGTCCTACATGGAAATCCCTCAGATCCAGAAAGAAAAGGAGCCAAGGATCCTACCATGCAAGCCCTTAGGAGCACGAGGCACTGTGTGGGCTGTGTCTGCAAAGTCCCCCTCGTTAGTGATAAAGAGCTGGGGTTGGAGAAAGAACTCTTCAGCGGACTGTGAGGAGGAGGAGAAGCTAAGGGGCAGTCACTGAACCCAGAACTGGAGTCCAAACTATTTTGTTACAGCTCCATTTCTCAGATAGAGAAACTGAGGCTCAGAGGAGCCCAAAGTCAGAGATCAGCACTCTGGCTAGGCTCAGAAATCCTTTCTCCTTCTTCTCTACCCTCAAAATTAGATAATCATCTTCACTGTTAAGATGAAGACTCAGAAGGAGGTAGAAAGAGAAACTAAATTCTGGTAGAAGTCAGAATCCCTAATACTGCACATACGTATATTCACACACACACACACACACACACACACACACACACACACACACACACACGCACACACAAAATCTCCCCCCCAAAGCCCTGAACCTCCTCCAGCACATCTGACTCTGGAAGGAATGACTCCAACCAGGGCCGCCTGGGGCTTGGACCAGATTTTCTCCCTTTATCCTCCACTTTGTGAAAGGCCTAGAATCGGGTGGGACACAGTAAGGCTTGGAGCGGCCAGGTGGGCACTAGGATTTAGACTCTACTAAGAAGAGAGGGAGGGAAGTCACAGCCTTTGACAAATCCCAAGAGAAAGAGATAATTTACTGGTAAATTCGGACCATATCTCCCACCCCTTCGTTGCCTCCAAGCTGATTGCTAGTGCCAGAGCTTTTGTGCTGCTTGGGGCTGGGCTGGAAGAAGGGCTTGGCCGCCTCCCCCAGCCTGAACCCGGCCGAGTGGAGCCAGGCACTCTTGCTAGCCCATTCGCTGCCCTTATGCTGCCAGCACCTCGCTCACCAAAGGACAATCTATTTCATGCTTGATTTACCCTGATAATGTCTGCTCTACTGCACGTTGATCTTAGTTTCCCTGCCTCCAAAGGAAAGGATTCAGAAGCATCAACAGCCCGCAGGAGAGTTCCCTAGAATTTAAGGGAAGGTCCTGGGTTTTGAGTTTCTGGAAAATGCCTCCATGAGTGCCTTAACTGTCTACATTGGTGCATAGAGGCTGCGGATCCAGCCACACATCCAGAATCCTGCTGAGCAACTTTGGGCAAATTCCACCTCTCAGCCCTCTCTAGACCCGCTTTCCCAGCCATATAATGTTAGCGTTGGCTCCCCTGCAAGCCTCGGTGTTACAGACTCTCCAGTCTGCACCAGCGCTTTTGATACAGGAGAACAGTTTCCTGGGAACAAAAAGGAAGGTTCCAAAGCCACCTAGGAACTGCTAGCCAAGTCCTCTGTGCTAGAGGGGAAGAGACTGACAGCACCAAGCCAGACAGTAGGCAGAAGCTAGACAATGGATTAGCCTGTTGGATAATCTGGAACAACCTGGATTCTGTGCCCAGGCAGGCTGCAGGAGCTCCACTTGGTGGGAAAGGGAGGAAGCAGGGTCCTGGGGAGATCAGCCTGAGCCCCTGTAGGTCAAGCCACTGCACCTCTCAGCAGCTTTGCTTCCTGCTTCACATTCCCTGCCTCGTCTGTAATGGGGGAGGAGGGTAGAAAAGGAACAAGTTCCTGAGCTGAAGAGGCTGAGAACTCAGGTCCCTTCTTCTCCACTTCTGCAGGGACAGATCAACCCATTCCTAATTCTCCCACCCACATTTTCCCAGCCTGAACCACCCAAGGAGACTCACACTGATACAATAACAGATACACATGTTAGCACACACATAATCATTTACAAATATTCTCCCCTAAGGACTGGGGGTGTAGTTCAATGCCAAAGCACTTGCCTAACAATCATAAGACCCGCAGTTCAATTCTCAATATCACACAAAAAAACTTAAATAAAAATACATTCACCCCTAAGCACAGTCACCTGAGCACACAGATATACAGCATCCCCTCTCCCACACAAACATAAGCATGGTCCAGACCCCAAATACCAAAAAGCACATACACACCTACAGGCTGCGGATACCTGGAGACATCATCCGAAAGTGAAAGTCCACATCCTTAACCCTTAAAACACCAAACTTGTTTGTTTTGTTTTTTATTTTTACTTCAAATATGGTGATAATCACTTGTTTTGTTTTCCTTCAGTTCTCCTTGCAGTGATGGGAGGCAGATGTTCACAGCTGTACCTCCAAAACAAAGCCTAACACATAGAAGGTGAGCAATAAGTACTCCAATGAGAGAGGAAGGAAAAACCGAAAGGAGCCAGATAGGAAAGAGATCTCCAGACATGGAGTGAATTAACTGGTCTGTGTTTGATTCTAATCAGCCAACTCAGACAGGAAAACTGCCTCTGATTCTGGCCTCAGCTTTTCAGATGCTCCGCAGAGGGGTCAAGGGACAGAGACGCAGGACCTGAGACCAGAGAGGGCGCCTAGTCCATCAACACCCTGAAGCAGCTTTGCAATCCATCCATCCTCTCTCATTGCCACACTGAAGACCCAGAGGTTTGCAAACGCACAGTAGGAATGGTCTCAAGCCTCCCCGGTACAAGGCTTCACAAAGCCAATCCGGTGCAAAGCTGGTCCACCAGCTCCGCAACTGACCAGCTGAGTGACCTCGGCCAGGTCCTTTCCGCTGGAAAAGTGGAAGGTGGAACTCTCAGGTCCTCGAGACCCTCTCGCTCCCCTGGGAGTCCCAGGCTAATTTAAGCGGTAGCCTCACCAGATGCCCTTTTTGACTGGGGTGGCTTGTGTGAAAACGAGACCGGTCCCAAAAAGATTGGGACATTTACATCTGATTCGAAGTGGAGAGGCGAGCCCAGGAGAAGAGAAGCCGCGGGGAGCGAAGGCTATGGTTCGAGCGGAGAGGTATATTCTCACCCCAGCCGGGACCCAGCGTATCTGCCTCTGAAAATGATGAGGCATCTAAGCGGACGAGACCGCCAGGCCCGGCACCGACACCTGCAGGGGCGGGTGGGGGGAGTAAGTGCTCTCTGTAAGCGACGGCGAATTAACTTGAACAATAAAGTCCACTCCTGTACCCTCAGCGCTCCCCGCCAACACCGCCACACACACACTGGCAGGGTCTACACGGATAACGTGAAGTACACTTTTCAGGTCCGCAATGATTTTTAGGAATCGGAGGGATGAATTTAATTGTTTTGTTTGCTCCAGTAATTCGTTCTTTCCAGCCCTAAGATTCGTGCAACCGGAATTCCAAAGACGCTTCTGCCTACATAGAAAATGCGCCAGAGGCAATTTTTCAACTTCTAGGGAGCTGAGCACAGGCCTCTAAGGCACAGGCTTCCGGAGGTAAAGCGCGCGCGCAGACCCCGGTAGCCGGGGCCGAGCGCATGCTTCTGCGGCGCGCGCGGAGTCAGATACCGGGTGCCTCCGCGTAACTGGGCAGGGGGAGAGGGGCGGCGAAGACTGAGACTCGATCGACCACGTCTCGGACGGCGAGATTTTGGCTAGGAGGCTAGCGAGCCTGATGGTAGGTAACGGGCGGAGCCCCCTGCCGCACCGAGAAACGCCGAGTCGCGACTGCGAGCGATTTCCTCGGGGAGTCCGCTTGGGGCGAAAACACCGCGCTCCGCAGGGACCTGGGACTCAGAGCCGGGGGCCCCCGCAAGAGTCGGCAACAACCCGGAGGGTGCCGGCGCGGATTCCGGCCGCAGGACGCACCCGAGGAAACTGCGGGCTCCCCCCGCCGACCAAAGCCTCGGAGTCCGGGAGCGACCGCAGCTGCAGGCGGCGGCGCTGCTCCGCTGCGGAAGAAGGCGGTGCCCGCTCCGCCCCGCGCCGCGCCGCGCCGCGCCCACCCGGCCTGCCGGCGGAAAAATCGTTCTCGAGGGCAAAGCCGGGACCCTCTGACCTCCCTAAGATCTCTCGGTTGGCACGTGTCTACACCGACCCTTAAGAAGCAGAATAGTTCCACCCCAAAATCTAACCAATGTCTGTTGGATCTCAAATACCCCGATAGATGAAAGGCTTGGGAAGCTGACCACTACCCATCTTTAATTCTCTTTCGGCGCCTCTCTCCAAAAACCTCACAGCGCCAGCCCCAGGGATAAATCTGGGCTGGGTCTCATTATCCTGGTTGGCCCTCTTGGATGTCTCCTCAGGCCCCAGCCTGCACAACCTTTTGAACCACGTATCGAAATAATTTAGACGCAAACCCAAACTCGCCTCGCTTCTCTTCAACCTGGAGCGCGGGGTTCGAAGTAAACTCCGAATTCGGTCCGTAAAGACCGGAGGCGAGCTTCCCCTCCCACCTCCCCCTAAGCCCCAAACCCTACGAGGCACACTCCACACTCAAAAATCTTTTCTCCTTTTCTCTTGCAGGGTCCCCCGTTTAAACTGCGTCGGCGCCTTTATTCGCCTGACCCTGCGTGCAGGAAAACCCGCCTGGCCTGTCATTGTCTGGTCCGCCACTGCCCCCGCCCCCGCCCCAATCAGTGTCACAAAACGCCCCTTTCAACAGATTCCAAACCCTCTTCACCCGGGCGCACCGAGCCTTCAACTTCATTAAGTGCGCGCTAAGGCGGCGCTGGAGGAGGCGAAGTTTAAATAAACCGGAGCGGAGAGGGAGGAGGGGTGGGCCTGGGGAGAGTTGGTAGTTGAAGGGGGGGGGGGATAGGAGTGTTTTTGAAAAGAGGAAAAAAGTCATCGGGGATGGAAAAAGCGCTTTGTAACCCCGAAGACGCGCCCGCTGTGGCGAGAACAAATTGGGTATGGAGGGGAAGTGTCCGCCCCCCACCTCAACTCCGGCTCCTGGGTGGTCCTGGGAGCCCCTGGAGAAAGAAAGAAAAAAAAAAAGAAGATGGGAAGGAATAGGCAGTGAAAAGAATCAACCGTTTTAATTGGGCTGCAAGAGAGAAGTGCGGGGAGGCTCGCTGACGGGCCTCGATCACCCAAACCAAATACTCTTCAATCAAATAAAATGTCTGCCCTTAGCCGCGGCTGAAAAACGTATGTCAAAGGTGGAGAATCAAGGTTGTTCCTCACAGCCATAGAAAGTAAGTCTGCAAGATGGGGGAAATTCTGCCTGGAAAGAACCCCTCCCCTTCTGTGTGGCCTCGGGCCCTCAGGCACCGGATGAAAAGGAATGAAATTGAACGAAATTGAACGAAATGAAGTGAAATTGACCAGTGAAATTCGCCAATTTTCCTTCCCTTTAAACTTCCCGCTCTCAGCCGCACTCTCTGAACTCCGGGCCGATTTCTTACCATTTTTTTTTTTTTTCCTCACCTAGGAGAGATGAAGGTGTGCCCTGGAAATTTTCTTATTATTGTCACCAATTGTGAGGCCTGTTGGCAACTGAACCTCACCTGCCTCCACCCAGGCAGAGAGGAGCTGACACTGTGGAATGGCCTGTCTCTCCTCCCAGGAGGCTGGGCTCCTAAGTGAGCCAACACCCACCCTGTGCACCCCCAGGTTGGGAGGGAGTCGCTAACTGAGCCCCACCAGTCTGGAGAGGAGGAAAAAGCCTGGAGGATTCTATCACACAAATCTTGAAGCTCCCTCATCCTTCCTGCAGTCCACTTCCAAGGAGGCCTTTCCCAGATCATAGCTAGTAGGTTGTTCACGAAAACAATCTAAGGTAGTCCAAAATTCCATATAACTTTCTTTCTCCCCTACCTTCAGCATCTGGAGCCTTTGGGGCTCCCTCAGTAATTCCCATTTTCAAGGCCAGTTGGGCATTAATGGTTTTCTCTGGTCCCCCAGTCCTTGGCCATAATTGTATCTAGCCAGGTCTGGCTGCCTTGACCTTATGGGAAATAGGGGTCTGGGGCCCCAAGAGCCCCAGAAGTTCCTTAAACACCTTACTCCTCTTCCCCAATCCCTATGTTTTTAGCTTTTCCTGATATGGATCCTACACACACACACACAGACACACACACACACACACACACACACACACGCAACTTCCCCTCTCTCGCCTCTCCAAAGAATCCGGAAGAATTTGCTGCTTCTCCTACAAATAAATTATGAAAGCATCTTATCTACCATCAGATATGAATTCTGCCTGACTTAATTTTCTCTTTCCTAGAGAGTAAAGCCAACTAATAAGTCTTTTACTTAAAGCTCCAACCTAATATTGGGGAGTGACAGTTCATGGTAAATGAGATCACATAGCTGCAAAAGACTGAGAGCAAACAGGCGCAGAGGGTATGCATGTACACACATAGTCACATTTGCCCTTCCTCTAGTGAAAAGAAACGAAAACAAACTCAGAGCAATGGAAGTCAACAAAGCAGCCAGCCAGAGACCATTATCCCAGTATTAGCAGACATTTCCCAATTTTACCATTGAACCTAAGCTTATTTCTCCTGGAACACTTGATAAAATGGTGGAAAGGTAGCCACTCCCTTAGACTCTCAACAAGATGGAGAGGCACCTCACCCGTGGCAGAGGGACTGTATTTACTATATATACCTAGAAACTTGTCTCTCCTCCCTTGGTGAAAAGGATGAAAAGGTTTAGGAGTCTCAGCAACCCTTCCCAGGCTCTGGTGTCTTCTCCACCCTCATCCTGATTGAGATTCTATTTGGATTCTATAGAGGACTCTGGCCTCTGCCATCTCCTTCCTTCCTACCATGGAAGTCCTGCTGGGGTCCTAGCTGAAGGAGCCTATGTAGCTTCTCTTTGCCCACACCCTCCAGCTCTCACATCTGAGTCTCTGACCCTGTCTTCTCTGTTATTTGCTTCCCAACCCTTGCCCTCAACATGTGTCTGTTTTCTATGAAGGCTGATCTCTTTTCCTGCACTTCCATATTTCTCCTTTCCTATGATCTCAGTGCAATGCACAGAGAAGAGAGCTAAGCAACTCTCTGCACCACCCAAAGCATCACCTCACCCAAGTTTGCAAATCTGGCTACAAGGAGTCCCAGGTACAAGCAGAGAGGGGGGCTCAATGGACCATGGAACATTCCAGGCGGACCAATGGATGTGCACTCTGGCTGTAGCTTCCAGTTATGGGTATCCTCAGAGGACCAGGAGCTGAGCTCTAATAGAGGGAGAGCCGACCAACTCACCTTTAGTTCTGACCCTCTCAGAATGGAGGAAAGAGAGGTTTTACAGTACCAATTCAAGCTTTCTACATGTTACATGTACAGAGAGGTGGCATCTGAAGGCCCTATGGTGGCCAAAGAGAAACCTCTCTCTTCTTAGAGACAGAAACAGTGATGGAGAATCATAACTACTCACCCACAGACAAATGTTCTGGACACGCATAAAAACACAGATAGCCTGAAATACAATTCACACACATAAAAAGTCAAAAAGCAAGGCAACCCAGACAAACACAAAAACAAACCACAACCTGTATAAAAGCTCCAGGCACACAGAAGTATAGAGGCATAGAGGATATGTGTCAAGAGACATATTCATCTTGTACTCGGGAAGAGGGTGTTCAAGAGCACTTAGCTGCCAGATCTGTCCAGGGCATGCTAAAATCTAAACTAGAAGGTGAGACTCCTCAGGTGCATTTAAAACGTAATCCCTCTGCCCAACACCAGCAGAAACCTTCCTAGTACCAGAGTGAAAATGAAAGTGTGGAAGGGGTCACTGGTTTCCTAAAAACCTGGCCCCATCAGTGGCTGAAGGCCAAGGCCACAGTGCCCCCAGAATTTGATGAGTCCAAACCCTCCTCTGCCTGCCCTTCCTCACTCCCCCTCTGCTGGGGAGGTTGGGGTCTTCTGAAAGAGCCCCGGCAAGGACCAGGATGTACAGGCAAGCAGACAGAGCTGAGGACTGCTGAAATTCACATACATTTATTCAGTTGACACCAATGGGAAGGGAGGGGGGAGACAGATTTTTCTTTTCTTCCACACAAACCATCAGACGATTTCACAGAGTCTTCCCTAAGTGGAGAAGTCTAAATCAATGCACACCAGTGGACAGAGAATGCAGAGAGCAGCCCACTGTACAGATATTTACACATAATTACAGGACCCCTTGACAGCTCTGTGTCCTTGCCCACCCCACCCCCACCTCTCCAGGCCCTGACCCAGACCCTCTTCTCCCACCCAACCTCATTGCCTTTAACTACAATAAATATTTCAGGGCCTGGGACGGAGCAGAAGGCTGGAGGGCTGATGGCCCTGGATGGCCAGCCCAGCCTGCCGAGGGAAAGGGGGGAAGTTCCTTTTAAAGCGCCCAAACACGATAGAGAAAGGATTTTCCTCAAGGAGTGAGATCTGAGGTTTCTGCAATGATCGTGGTGGTCCCCTCCGTCACCTCTCCATTCGGCTTCGCAAGTGTAGGCACCACTTTAGAAGGAACGAACTTCCTTGTAGAGCAGAGGGGGAAAGAGCTTGAATTTTTCTTTTAGGCAGATAATAGATGTCTTTAAATTATAATTTTGGAAAAGCAGGGTCTCAACGTTGAGGAAGGAATGAGGGGGGGAGGAAGAAAGAGAGACCTCTCAGCGCCCTCGGTGTTTCTGGCGGGATCCGCAGGGCCTGGGCAGACATATCTCCCGGAAGGCTTTTCTTCCGGGACTGACGAACGGGCGCAGAGGCAGGGAAAAATCGAAGGCTCTCCCTTCCCTCTTTTCCTGCTCAAATTGGAAGGGGATCTTGGTTGGGGACCTCTTCGCGTCGATCCGGGCCTCGCCTTGAGCGATGAAGCCCGCTTCGTCCCAACTCTCGGCGAGATTCTGAGCGTGGGGCCTGAAACGCCAAATCACGCGCCGGCCCAGGTCTGGACACTCTTCATAAATAGACTCCCTGAGTTCCGCTGGGACCGCAGGAGCTCCGGGGAGAGGCTGAGGAGTGCGGGCCTCACTGGCCCCGAGCCCGCAGCGGTCAGAAGTGGCAGCCACTGAGGCCCGCGACTTTGCCCGCGAAGGGCGGCCCTGACGACAGGAGCGCGTCCCCAGGGTGCGAGAGGCGGATGTGGCCGGCCACCGGAGCCAGGGCCGGGGCAGTCAGCATGGCCAAGACCTGGGCTTGACCCCCGGGACCTGCGGCCGCCGTGAACGGCGATCCCGGGGAGCCCTCGCCGCCGCCCGGAGGTGCTGCCCCGCCACCACCGTGGCCCATGATGTGGTCTATGGAGAAGGAAGGCCTCTGCCCTGGCCCCGCGGCCCCGCCGCCCGCGCCGCCTCCCGCGTCCGTCTTGAGGCCCTGGCGCAGGAGTGCGGTGGACAGGCCGGCCGCCGTGCCAGCTGCGGGAGGGCTCAGGGACGCGGGGTAGAAAGCTTTGGCGCAGCCCAGCTCCGCGCCTAGGAAGGCGGGCAGGCCTGCGGGGCCCGGGCCGGACCCGGGGGCAGGCGCAGGGGCCGGAGCCGAGGCGGCTCCCGCGAACACCGAGGCCGTCGGAGGTCCGGGTGGAGGCGCAGCGGCGCGGCCTGGGGGGACAGACAGCTGGCAGGGCGCCGCGGCGGCCGCGGCGGCGAAAGCGAAGGCGTGCGGGTGTGGATGCGCGTGCGGAGCCGGCCCGGGCGGGGGTGCGCCGTAGGCCGGGAGTGCCAGCCCGTAGCCGTAGCCGTAGGCGCCGTAGGCGGCGAAGCCGGGCAGGAAGGCGCCGGGGTCTCCGGCCGCTGCGGCCCCGCCACGCAACAGCAGCTCGGGGTGCGGGTGCGGGTGCGGGTGCGGCGGCGGCAGCGGCTGCCGCTTGAAGCGCTTGCGGCGCCGCAGGAAGCTGCCGTTGTCGAACATGTCGGCCGACTCGGGGTCGAGCGTCCAGTAGTTGCCCTTGCCCGGGTTGCCCGGCTCGCGGGGGATCTTGACGAAGCAGTCGTTGAGCGAGAGGTTGTGGCGGATGCTGTTCTGCCAGGCGGGGAACTTCTCCCGGTAGTAGGGGAAGCGGCCGCTGATGAACTCGCAGATCTCGCTCAGCGTCAGGCGCTTCTTGGGGCTCTGCAGGATGGCCATGGTGATGAGCGCGATGTACGAGTAGGGCGGCTTCACCAGCGGGCTCCGCGTCGCCGCGCTCCCCGACGGTGGTCCCGGCCCGGGCCCCGCCGCTCCCCGGGCCGCCGCCGCGCCCGGCCCAGGGCTTCCCGCTGCGGCCGCCGCCCCCCGGGGCGCTAGAGCGCGGGGCTCGCCGTCCGAGCAGCCGCCCGACTCCTCCTCGTCCTCTGCTACGTCTGCCTCGGCTTCCTCCGGAGGAGGCTCGTGGCCGTGGGGGAGCACGTCCCGGGGGGCGCGGGGCCCGGAGCGAGCTGGGAGCTCCCCCCCACCGCTGCCGCCGCCCACCACGTCTATGTCTGCGTCGGCCTCGGACAGCGCGGCCGGGGAGCTCTCGGAGGACATGATCTCGCAGCAGCAGCTGCCCAGGGTCATGGTGCCGCCGCCGCCGCCGCTCTCCGGCTCCGCTCCGGCCGCGGCTCGGGCTCGGCCGCGCTGCCTCTGGGGCGACTGTGTTTTGCGCGCGGGCGGGGAGGGGGCGGGGGACTGAGGCGGACAGGGAGGGGTGTCCCCCAGCTCCGCAGCGCCCCCTGGTGGACCGACTCCGCCGCTCGCATCCTGCAAAGCGCACCCCACCGGCCGCTCGCTCCGCGACCCCGGGAGCCCCAGCGAGGACCTGCACCCAAGGCGCAGGAGGAAGGAGCTTACCAGATCAGGTCTCGGCCCCTACTCCTCCAGGGGTGGGAGTGGGGGTTCGCCTAGCGGCTCCCTAAAGCGGAAGAGCGGCGGGCGCGGGGCGGAGCTCCCCGGGCGGGGCGGGGCGGGGCGGGAGGGGGAGACGCCGTGCCTCGGCGCAGGGGCCCGGCGGGAACACACCGCCGCCGTGGCGGGAGCTGGGCTCCAGGCTGGAGGCGGGTCCTCCTCTTCCCCGCCGCTCCTGCAAACGCGGCTCAGGGAGCCGACGCCTTCAGTGCGCTCAGCCTCCTGGAAGTTGGGACTCAGGCGGGCGCCAGCCAGAGCCGGTAGCTGTGGCGACCGCACCCACCCACCATCTCCCGAGGCGGCATCCCGGCACCCAGGGCCGAAGAGCCGCCCGAACGCCGGCGGGAGCTGAGACACCCCATCAGCGCCGCCCGAGCAGGGCCCGCCCGAGCCCTAGCGGCTTCCGGCCCGCGGGCAAGTGTGATCCAGACGAGCGAACTAGGCGCTCGGAGCCTCCCTTGGAAAGGTGAGAAATTCCGTCTGCACCCTCTCCTTCCCTCCAGGGCCCGGATCCTGCCACCCATCCCCTCGCGGGGAGACCCGGGGAGTACTCCGCCTGTTCGTGGCCCCTTCTTGAAGCTTCTCTGGTGTTGCCGCGTTCTCCGACCGCGGACCCGTCCGTCGCTCCGAGTTGTCTATATCGCGGCCGTTTTCTGTCTCAGCATCTGTTTGTCTCAGTGTCTCTCTCGCCCTCCGCTAATCTGTCTCCGTTTCCTGTGGAAACTCTGTATTTGACTGTCTGTGGGTCTGGGACTCCCTCGGTCTCTCTCCTACCCCAAGTCGCCCTCAGAGCTGCCTCCCACCGCCCTTGTGGCCGCGGGACTAAAAGACTTTACAGACGGGCATCAGGACCCCGGTGGAGACCTCCTTCAATGGACTGTGACCTCAGCCCCGGGACAGCGTTGCCTTTCTTGGGATCTGGCGCACATGCACATAAGTTTGGTCTCGTGTGCTTTTTGCCAGCCGAGTTCTTGCATATCCTATTAGGCCAGACTCTCCATAGCCTCCCTCCAGGACCTAGAAAGTAGGGGCTCCAGTTCAGACA
Organism: Graphiurus murinus; assembly: GCA_004027655.1. Taxonomy (NCBI): domain Eukaryota; kingdom Metazoa; phylum Chordata; class Mammalia; order Rodentia; family Gliridae; genus Graphiurus; species Graphiurus murinus. The sequence continues at coordinate 22,932 of PVLC010015757.1, forward strand.
GGGCCCGTTTCAACTTCTGCGGCGTCTTAGGGGAACGGGCGCTGGGCGTGGGCAAGAAGTGAGCTGATAGTCCAGCCCCGACGCTGCCCCCACAGCGCCGCGCAGTGGCCAAGGCTTGGGCCTTGGCGGCCTGGGTCTCATCTGTGCCCGTCTGTCAAAAGGCTGTAGGACCCTCATTAGGTAATTTCCCCTTCCGAAGCCTGTCTCCTAGTCTGCATAGCAGACCCTAAAGTCAGAATACTGAGGTCCCAGTCCTGGCTTCCCCACTTAGCAGTTGTCACTTCTGTACGTTTCTTAAACTCTATCACCTCTGTAAAAATGAGATGTAAAACACTTTATGACTGATGTGTGAAAATAACTACATTCTAGACTATTTATGGAGAGGGTATTGAGAGCATTTTGCAGACATTTGGGATCCTGTTCTCTGGAAGAGAAAAGAGTTAGGGGTGACCTCAAGCCTTGGTCCAACCCCAGGTGGGTGACTGCTCCCATCTCAGGTCACCTTGTTGAGTTCTGTAGATAAGCTAGGAACAGGGTGGCAGGCAATCCACCAGTGGGCTGGATCTCAGCAGGGTGGGTGTGAGGATGAATGAATTCTCTCTTGTATCTAACAGCAGCCTCCAGTCAGTGGAAGAGCCTACTGTAAATCCAACTCACCCACTCCACAGATAGGGTTACAGAGGCCCAGAGGAGGGGGAAAGGACTCGCCCATGTCCCTATAACAAGAGAGAGCAGGGCCAGTTTGCTGCCCTTGGGACAGAATCCTCCCAGTGGAGGTTTTCATCCTCCCAAGCTTAGAGTAGAAGAGAGCAGAAGGCAGGTCTGGCTGCTCATAGCCAGTGAGAACAAGTCCTCTGGGTCTCCTTTGGGACGTTGGACAAAGGGCTCCACTTGCTGTTCTGGGTCTACATAAACAGACCATCCTTGGGATAAAGAGAAGAGGCCCAGTCCTCAAATCAGGGATAGCAAATTGCACAGAACTAATGGCCCTGGAATTGGAATTTCTTGGGTGGCAAGGCCCTCCAAAAATAAAACAAAAGAAGTCTTGGAGAGAGATTTCTTACTTGAGTCCAGATAAACTCGCATACCTGGAGTTGTTAGGTTTATTTTATCTGGCAACCCTACACATACACTTGAGCTTGCTCTTTACTGCTTGGCGATTTCTCACACTCCAAGTACCACACTCACTCAGACCTGCTCCATGCTAACTCCAACCAGGCTCAACTCTGCTGGTGACTAAATAAATGGAGACAAAACCAGCACTGGCATCATCCTCCATTTCACCTTTTGAATGTCTGTGTTTCAAAAACAGCAAATGAGACTATCTTCCTGCTTTGCCAGCCCTCTTCTGGTTTCCCAGGCTCCGGCTTGCTGTCCAGCTTCAGAATAGGACTGGCTGAAGCATTTGCTGCCCAAATCCCCTGGTTCTAATGTTCCAAGGAAGAGGCCCTGCCACGCAGCTGCAACTGCCAGCCCGTGCCTTGTATGGCCCTTTGCTGCTACTCAGAACCACCTGGGGAAGGGGAGTGTATGTAGAACCCCCAGCCTTTGTTCTTCAGAGTGGGGATAATCCTGCACACTTTTACAGGAGTGAAAACTGAGGCCCAGAAGAGCATGTTACAAATCAGGTTTTTGAGGGCCCCTAAGTCAGGGAGACCCAGGCATCTGGTTCCCAGCCCAGAACTCATCTATTTATCCAAGTAACTTTGTTTCGCAGGCGGAGCCCCCCTCTTGCCTGGGGTTTATGGTAGCCTCCAATTTCCAATCTGGGCCAATTTGTTTTAGACAGTGCCAAGAGTAGGTGCACGGGGGCCTGGGAGAAGGTGACCCAGATTCAGGATTCATTTCCTTTTTTCTGTTCTCTTGTGGTCCTGGCCTTTCATGCCTTTGGGCTCAGCCTTTATCTTCTGGCTGTATCCACCAGCAGTGGGAGTTTGTTGTTGCCTTCACAAAAACCTGAGCACCTTTCTCAAAACCTCGGCTCCCTCACCAGTGCCTGCAGCAAACTCAAAGGTGAGAAAGGGTGGGTCTTGGTTACAATGTCTCTGGTCTTCTCCAGCCTCCTCCTTCATCTGCCTCCCTGCCAGTTGGTCTCCCTCAAGCAGCCCAGAACAATTAGGAGGATTTTTGCCAGGTGGTGGTGGTGAGGAGCTCTTCAGAGTTTTCCATTTCAAAATGTTCAGTTATCCAGTGAGAAGTTGCATGTTTACTGTGAAATATATGTTCCTTTCAGTAGCATCTGGGACATTTCTCCTGCTCCTTTTTACTGTCTCTGTAAACCAGCCGTTCTCCTCCGCCAGAAGAAAAGAGAGCCCTCTGGCGATTACACAGAATTAAGTCAATCTCAAAACTGACACAGTGCTGTGCTGCTGAAGGAAGAGTGTGTCTGCGACATTGAGTCCTCCCTTGAACCACGGCAGTCAGCCTTCGGGGTTTCAGCTCGCACTGTGCAGGGCCTGCTTCACCATACAGCCTGGATGCTGCGGGAAGCCCAAGCTGGACAGGAGGGCCAGCACACCCACACAAATTTCACCCACCAAACTGGCTGCCTTTGTGGGTGGGCAGCTCTGGGTTGAGGGGCTTGTTTGGACACAGTGCTTGCATTGCCCAAACCTTTTCTCCATAAGAATCTAAACCTTCTGTGGAGTGTTTGGCTCCTTTGGGACAGGTTGGAGGCAGTAGATTCCAGATAGTGTGACCCGCAGGGGTGGACCTCAGGAGGCAGGGGACCCAAGCACAGAGATGACAAGACTACAGTGTGTGTGTGTGTGTGTGTGTGTGTGTGTGTGTGTGTGTTGATCTCCAGCCCTCTGCCCACCCCCAGGCACCTTTGCTGCCTGTACCTCCACATGGTGAAGTATGAGAACACTAATTTACATCTTCCATGACGCCTGGCCAGAGTTGTCCCTTGCCAGCCCATCTGCTTGCTCCAGCACCAAGCAGCTTCATGTGTGTGCTGTGTGGCTGTGTGGCTGTGTAGCCCATCGGTTTCGGTTAGTGCGTTGCTGGCTCTGGAGAGGGTGAAAACAGCGACAGACAGTGCTGCTCCCCAACAACCCAGAGGGCGGGCCGGTGAGCTGGCGAAAGGCGATAGGCACCAGCTCGGCAGATCCTTGGAGTGCAACACGCTCTGTAGAGCAGAGGAAACTGAGGGGCGCTTCCAGGTTTGCTACCTCAGAAACTCCAGGTCTAAGTACATTCTGGTAGGTTCCTAGGTCCCTGGTTTAGAGGTCTGTGTGTGTGCATTTTCCTTCCGGGTCATGGTGGCTCTTTGGACCAGTATGACCCTCAGCAACCTGTCCGGAGTCCTCACCTACTGACCTCGCGTTCTGTGCCTGCAGGGCCAGTATGACCCGGGACCTCCTTGCAAGGCTGGCTATCCAAGCCTACATTAGTTTTGTTCCTGAGCCTGAGGCGGTGAGATCTAGTCCAGTACTGGAAACTCAGCAGCGAGACCCTGCATGGAAGGAAGGTGTGCAAGGGTGCTGGTCTGGGGTGGAGGTTCGTAACTATGGCTGCAAGAGGGAGGAGCGTGTAAAGGGATTGCAAGAGAGCCTGGAAGGCTGGAACCACGGCTTCTTCCTACCAGTTACTTGCTGCCTGCTACTGCGGTGGCATTGCGGAAACCGGATGCTCTTCTTGGGCCCTGAATTGGACAAGGCAGCAGGGAGGGCGCCTAGCAGTAGAGACCTGGTCTCCCTGTGCAGCTCCCGCGTGCTTGCCCTCATGTTCAGCTTTTCAGAGGCCCAATGCAACTGTTGAGGCCAGAGGTTCCCGCCCCTCCACCGTGCGTGGGCGGGGAAATCCAGCGGTTTCTGCGTCTTGTGGGGTGGATGAGGAGCCACGTAATCCTCAGCGAAAACGGAGCGAGGGGACCCCAGCCGGAGTCAGGCGTAGCTGCCGGGAATCTAGTGATGGATTCCTGGGGAACAGCGACCTCTGGAGGAGTCTCACAACCACACCAAGTGAGGAACTTTGCCACAGGTCTGAGACCAAAGCCCCAAGTCCCCGGCTCACCCCCATTCTGTCCCTTTGGCAAAGTCATCCAGAGACTCATAACCTCCGACTCCACTCTTTGCCCACTTTTGCTTCCTTTTCCAACCCGTACGAATGCTTCAAATCTCTGCTCAAATCCTGCTTCCTCCTGAAAGAAGCCTTCTCCAGAGTCCAGCCCTCCCCTCTTCCTGCTTTGAGCTCCTCGGGAAAGCATCGCCTGGACCCTGGCCTGCAGCTTGCTCATGGCTCACCACTGCACAGCCCACCTGCTTCCTGTCTCACCCTTCTCCAAAGAGACCGTTAATCCACTCCACCCATTCTTTGGTGGCAATCTGGGTGTGTTGTTTTCTCTGTTCCCCCCACCCCCAAAGACTGCAGCCATTGATCTGAAAATTGGACTGTAGCTTTTTTTTTTTTTTCAAAGCTCATTTCTCTGAGAGGGAAATTGAGACCCAGAGAGAGCATTGACTTGTCTGAGTCACACAGCAAATTGGTACTAGAGGTGGAACTGGAATAAGCCCTATTATTCCATTTCCCAGTCCAGGGCACTCTCCATCTCACTCAGATGGGGAGCAAGTAATGTGGCTCATTCTGGTGTGGTACAGAAGGCCTAGCTGAGGAAGTCTGGGCATGAGAGAGGGAAAATGCAAGGGGAGCTGTAGGAAAGGAGTCACTGCTCCAGATGGGGCAGTAAGGAAAGCAGGAATCGCACAGTTGTACTGGGACCATACCTTTCCTACTCCCATCCCCAGCCCAGATTAAGCTACTTGAAGAGGCTCCAAATTTCAGGGATTGGTTGATGTCTTCTGTAAAGTAGGTATGTGGGGCAGGAAGCTGGAAACAACAGCCAAAACACAACAAATACCACCCTTCCTTCAACCACCCCCACTTGGCCAAGGGAGGGAGGGGCTGAGATGTCTCCTGCTAATACACACTCAGAGAGTGCTACTGGGATCCCAGATCAACAGGAGGAGGCTTACTGGTGAAGAAATGGGGAGGGTGATTTACAGGCAATTTGCACGAAGTCCCAGATATGCTTGCTCAGCAAGCTAAAGCATTTTCAGACTGGTTGACTTTCTGATACAGAGTGCTTGTCTGCACAGAATACCTGGCAGCCTGGTCCTGCCTACTCGTCCAGCCTCACACCCAACCCCTGCACTCCATTCACACCTGATTGGCTCTTACCTGTTCACCTCCTGCCTGACTCATTCCTCTTGATCCTTCTTGGTCCATTTCAAATGTCAAGTTATATGAACCATTTTTCCCTAAGAACACCCTGTACTTACCAGACTGTGATGGGCCCCTGCCTTGTGTTCTCAAGCACTTAGTGCCCCCTGTTGTGGGCAAGTGCCCTCCAGTCCAACACACCCTGTAGACTGTGAGCTCTTTGAAAACAAGGACTATATTATGTTCATCTTTATCCTTCCTCCTCTCCAAAATGGGACAATAATTGTACCTACTTCATCAGGTTGTTGTGCAGAGTAAATGAGATAATGCAGATAAACCACTTAGCCCAAACTTTGAAAGAGCTCAATAACTTTTTTTTTTCGGTACTGGGGATTGAACTCAGGGGCATTCTACCTCTGAGCTATACCCCCAGCCCTATTTTTTATTCTTTACTTTGAAACAGGGTCTCACTAAGTTGCAGAGTGCCTCACTAGGTGGCTGAGGCTGGCCAAGAACCTGGATTCTGCGGTCTCAGCCTCCCAAATGCTGGGATTACAAGCGTGCGCCACCACGCCCGGCTTCAATAAATGTTTTGCATCATTATTAATTGCCCTACCTCCTGCCAGGCACAAAGTCTGGCACATAGGAAGGGCTTACTTGGTGTTAAGTATGTAGGCACATGAATGAGAAAAAGAATGAGTGATAGCATGACATACCTCTCCCTCTGACTGCCCCTCCCCAGAGAGCAAGCTTAGGCACATCAGTAGAGGTATATGTTCTCTGAGAATAAAGGTAGTTTCTCCCCCATTAGTCCCCAAAGGGAGGAGAAAATGTCTCTAGTTTCACAAGTAAAACCCTCTAATCCCACATCAGTGGCTTAAACAAAATTTACCTTTATATCCTTTTCACTTAAAGTCTGTGTAGGCAGTTCCAGTGGTGTGGCACTTCAGTGGTTTCAGGAACCCAGGGTCCTTCTTGCTTGTGGCTCTGCTCTTTGTGAAATTCAGCTTTACTAGCAGAAATGCAACAGAGAAAACAGCCTAGAGAGCAGAGCCTTTTTTTCTTCTATAGTACCAGGATCGAACCCAGGGGTGCTCTCTGCACCGAGCCTCTGCCACTGTGCCCAGCTAATCTGCACAGACTTTAGGTGAAAAGGACATGAATGTCAATGTTGGTTAAGTCACCGTTGTGGGATGGGGGAGCAACTTGTAACTCATAACTAGACCTAACCCTAGTTACTACAGGAAGGGTTAGCAAAATGTCCTATAGACACAAAGGAAAGGCCTGGGATTATTAGTCTGGAGAATAAAGGTGGGCACAGTCACGGTCTCCAGAGCCCCACAGGGCTGACCTGGGGCAGAGAGACCAAAGCAAAGGGGAGCCAGAAAGCTGTAATGAGACTTATTTTCTGTAACTCCACACAAGAAAAACATCCCGACAAGGCTGTGCCTGAGATGCAATAGGTTTCCTTGGTGGTAGGGAGCTCCCCATCACCATGGGTGCCCGAATAGATAGAGGCTGGGTAATCACTGAGGAGGAATCTTAGAGACATCCAGGTGCCGCAGAAAGATGTGCAGTCTTAGAGCTGAGTTCAAATTATGCTCCTATCACTTAGTCTCAGACAATAATCTCTCTAAGCCTCATTTGTAAATTATTCAGATAGCTGGGTTGGAGACTAGGACTAAGGAAATTTCTCAGCCTGCCACCTCAGGGACTCCTGAGAACTAGGGCTCTAGTTAAAGTCAACCATGAGTCAGGATGTATCAGCCAGGTTCCTTACCCTCCCCTCCAACCTCCACATGTTGGGGGATGCCTGCTCCACCCTGCTGGGAAAACCTCCCACTGGTTTGTTCTGCAACTGGAAGGGAGCATGGAGCCAGAGTCAAAAGGCCCGGGCTCTACTCCCAACCCTGCTTCTGTCTTCCTGTGGAATTTCAGGGATGCCCCTACCTCTCCCAAGGCCTCATTTGACAAGTGATTGTCCAGGGCAATCTGGCTCTAGACTCAGAGCTCTTAACTATTGCATCCCAGCTACAGTTCTGAATGTGAGCAGTTACCATTCACAGCATAACAGTCACATGCTGCTTGGTCTCGCCCTGCCCAGCCTCCTGGGAGCTGCAGGCACACTCCTTGGGCCCTGCCTAGGTCAGTCCCAAATGGCACCGACTGCTACAAGAGCTGACATCACAGGTCTGGGCCAACCCAGAGCTTTCCAGGCTGCCAAGGACTTCGGTCCCAGCCATGGAGTTTGGCTCCCACTCATCACATGCACACCTTCACAGGGGTCTCTGATACTTCCCTCATCCACTTCTTCCCTCAAAGCTGGGGCCGCCTATATTTGGAGGATTTGAGGCAATGAAAGGGGAAATCTGAGGCAAATCTTAGAACATGATCCTATGGTCAGAAGAAGGAAGTCACAATTGGGGGGGGGGGGGCAGATGCAGAGAGAGCCACATGTGTCAAGAGGCCTGGAGGCCTGGAGGTGGAGGTCACATAGCTGCTTCTCTATACCTGCCACTTATGCCCAGGGAATGAGGGCTAGAAAGTAGGAGCCGTCACCCTGGACAGCTTGACAGGCACAGACGCCACATGGGATAGGGGAAGCAAGTATCTAAGCTTCCCAGGTCCAGAGGCCAAAATACCTGGTAAGGGGCCCAGGTGACAGACTTTGGTGGCAAGGCTGTGGGCAGGAGGACAGTGGGGTTTGAGAAGGTGAAATTCAGGCCTTGTTCACCAAGGGTCCCTGTAAGAAATAAAAGGGGACAGCTACCAAAAGAGCCAGTACACAGGAAACGTAGTGCTCTGACAAGGGCTGCATGGAAATCCACTTCTAGAGCTTTATCTTGCAGATATACCTGCACTCTTATGGTGTGAAATATGTACAAGGTCTCCTTGCAGCACTTGTTGGAATGCTGAAAGGTTGGAAACAATGTAAATGCCCCTCAATAGAGGGGTGATTAAGCCAAGATAGTATATCCTTAGAACAGAATAGTGTGCTGTGTAAAATAAAGAAGTTCTTTATGTAAAAGTCTGGAAAGAGCTCCAAGATATGTTGTTGAGAGATAAAAATCAAGATATGGAACAATGTAAACATTTATGCTTCCAATTGTGGATTTTTTTTGAGGAGAAAATAATGTACATTTGTGTTGGTTTACATATGCAACAAAAATATCTAAGGGGATGAATAAAAATGAGTAACTGATTATCTGTTAGGGCAAATGGGGAATAAGAATGAGAGAGAGACTTTTCATAGTTTGCTTTTTTTATTTTTAAAGCCAAGTGAATGTATTACTTATTCAGCAATGAAATAAGTACTTTAAAAGAAACAATTGAATCATTCCAATAAAGAAGGCTAAGTGTGCAGAACATAGGAATAATAAAAACTATATGTATTGAATACCTCCTATGGGCTCCAAACTGAAAATACAGTTGGTGGCCATGGGTATGGAAGGCCAGAGGTGCACAAACAGAGCCTAGTGGGTATCTGTGAGTGTCCACCCCGGCCCACCGAGCAGGAAAGCAGCAAGTGTGCTGGCTCGGACCCCAGATCTTCTTCCTTCCCCTCCTGCCCCATGCCCAGCCTTCTGTCTTTGGCTGCCTCCCTCACTTGGTCCCACCTAAACTGCTTTGTAAGTAATCAGATTTTTTTTCACTAGGCCAAGCTAGCAAGAGATTTGGATAGATGGAGAAAGTGAGGTTTTCACAGGAACAAGAGTAGCTCCCTTCCTTTAAACCCAACCCAGAGCCAAGCTGCTCCAGGAAATCTGCTTTTTGAGTCCACAAGGCCCCAGCACCTCCCAAATCTGGCAGATTGACTGATACTTAGGGTGGGTCCCCAAACAGGGTCCAGACTTTTTGTCTCTACATCTCATCCTAAACTCCCTATACCCTCAGGACAATGGGAACCATGGGCCAAAACCCCAGTGTGCCCAGCTCATACCAGGCTACCCAGTGAGGAAGACAGTGACTAGCAGAGAAGACAGATGTTATCTGGGAGGCCCCCAGTCAGGGGTAGAAAATCTTCACCTGCCAGTTACAGAGATCATCCCTCCCAGACAGAGGGGAAAGGGCACATTCTGTTTTCAGAGGAGACTGAGGCTGAAGGCAGGGCAGAAGCTGGAATTGTTGCATGACCAAGTGACCCAACAGTTCCTTCATCTTATAAAGCACTCTATGCTATTTTCATCTGCTGATTTTGGACTTCTCTGAGCTGGGACAGCATCTACTTTATCTCTGAGTCCCCAGCCAGGGAGGAGAACAGGGTCTATCACAATCAAGGACCTTGGAAGAGTTAGGATTTGCTATGAAGGTCAGAGAAAGGAAAGAACTTGCCTAAATGTTGGACCTGGGACTAGACATCAGGTTTTCTGCCCCTAGCAGAGCATCTTTTCCTGAGTTTCCCTCTTACAGTGTGGACCAATTCTCTGCTCCTAGGACAACCCATCCCACCACCATTCCAAGCCCCGGGTGCAATGGGTCAACTACCAAGGGTTACCAAAAGGAAGAAAGGGGGGAGGAAAATGGAAGCTCTGAGGGGGGATCTCCAGAGGAGTTGGGAACTTCAGCCAGTTTTCCTCTTCCACGCCAGACAATTGTGTCCCCACTAGAGCCGGTACCTCCCCACCAACCTCAGAAAGCATCCCAATGGATTCTGGCTTCATTCCAATGATTTCCTACTCAAATCAGGTGTATACAAGGTGGCCAATAGGTGGCGCTTTTGTTCCCACCAAATTAAAGGGTGAGAGGAAGGAGGGAGTATAGGGAAAGGGAGGGATAGAGGCAGCATGGAGGTGGAAAGTTGAAAACCAAGTCAAAAAAGGAGGGGAAAAAGGCCTGCTGTCTGGTTTGGAAAGGCATCTTTCAAGATCAGGACTGCGAGTGTGGGTGAGGGAGATATTGGGGTGAACTGAGGAGAGTTATTGGTACCTGGGCTTTCTGTTCCCCCTTCCATATCCACTAGCTTCTTTTGAAAAGCAAAGAGAATGATTTTGGAGCCAGACAGACCTGGAGACAAGTCCTGAATGTCACTTGGCAACTTGACCTGGGTAAGTCACTTGGTTTATGAGTTCCAAGTTGATCATGTATAATGGTAATGAACTATAGCTAATGATTCTAATAATACCACTTTTGCATTCCAGTAGTAAACTGTACTTTGTGTGTGTGTGTGTGTGTGTGTGTGTGTGTGTGTGTAATCTAGGAATGCAATATATATATACTTGATGGTGTGTGTTTATATATATTGCACTTCTAGATTCAATTTGCTGGTATTTCACCGGGGAAATTCCCATCTTCTTTCATATGTGAGATTAGACTATATTCTGTGGTCTCACTCCTTCTTTATCAGGTTTTGGTAGCATAAGTCAGTAGATTGAGTGGGATGATTTTTTCCCCTGTGTTCTGGAAACTAGAAAAAATAGATTCCTTAGTCAGGCATTTTGATGCACCTGTAATTCCAGTACTTTGGAGGCTGAGACAGGAGAATTGCAGGTTTGAGGACAGCCTCAACAACTAGTGAGACTCTGAACAACTTAGCAAGACCCTGTTTCAAAAACAAAAACAAAATAAAAAGGAGGGGGTATGGGGTGTAGCTCAAAAAAATTCCTTGATGTTGTGACAGAACTCACAGGTAAAACAGACTAGCCTTGGTACCCTCTGGTGGGAGCAGTAGAGGAGCTGCCTCAAACAATGTTTTCTGTTTCTTCTGTACAGCCAGATCAGGGATGTCTGGTAGCTGAATGACTACCCCTAAGCTTTCTGGGCCAGCATGAGGCTATTATTTAATGGGAAAATCCATAGCCTTGGTGGTTTCAGAGGATTTTTGTCAATGGTTAATTTTTTTCTATCTCTACCTTTCTCCACCTCCACCAAGACACCATTTGATTCTACCTTGATCCTGCAGTAGTCTTTTAACTGGTCTCCCTACCATACCCCAGGTCTCTCTAACACTATCTCCATAGCATACTTGAGGACTTGGAAATGTCCTCTAAACACAAGTTTGGCTACATTCTAACAGAATTTTATTCTTTTTGTTGCAGTTCTAAGGATCTAACCCAAGGTCTGACAAATGCTAGGTACTCTAGCACTGAGTTACATCCCCCGCTCCATCCTATGGATTTTTTTTTTTTTTTTTATGATACTGGGGATTGAACCCAGGGGCACTCTACCTCTAAGCCACACCACACTCTTATTTTATTCTTTTATTTTGAAACAAGGTCTCACTAAGTTGCTGAGGCTGGCTACAAACCTGTGATCCTCCTGTCTCAGCCTCCCAAGTACTGGTATTACAAGCATACACCACCATGCCTGGCTCTGTTTTTTTGTTTTGTTTTGTTTTGTTTTGTTTAATTTTGAAACAGGGTCTCCTTAAGTTGCAGAAGGTCTCACTAAGTTGCTGAGGCTGGCTGAAAACCTGAAATCCTCCTGTCTGAGCCTCCTAAGTACTGAGAATACAAGCATGCAACACCATACTGTGCTCAATAGTAATGTTAATACATTAATAGAAGCATATTTGGTGTCACTAGATGTCCTCTTTATATTAGAAACCTGATAGTTAAAGACTTCATTTGTATTTATTATCAAGTAAATAAGGCAATAAACAATATAGATTTTATAAATAAATGATGCATTTGGGTCAGTTGGCAGCCTGGTTTGCTACGTGAAGGATTGCTTCCAGTTTGTTCAAAAGAAGGAAAATGGTGAATGGATTTAGTCATCACACAGCTCAAGGCATGCCAAACCCATAACACCTGCTATGGAGAATTCAACACCACATTCATGGTACAAGTGATTTGGTTTCAGCAAAACAGTTACTGGGGATTGAGCCCATGGCACTCTACTTCTGAGCTACACTACCAGCCCTATTTTATTTTTTAATTTTGAAACAAGGTCTCACTAAGTTGCTGAGACCAGCCTCGAACCTGTGATCCTCCTGTTTCAAGTACTCCCAAGTACTGAGATTACAGGTGTGCACCACCACGCCCAGCTTCTTTTACATTTGATTAATGCTTATGAATTTGAATTTTTTATACTAAATACCATAGAATATTTGTTTTTTTATTTTTTTTAAAAGGTGCATTGTAATCATACATCTTTGTTAGGTACAAGCTGATAAAGGCATACATGCACACATTTCTTGTTTAATCCTTCCCCAATTCCCACCCCACTCCCTTGCCCTCCCTCCTTCTCAAGTTCAGTTTAGTGATTGATTTTGATATATTCGTGAAGTACATCATGCGCATTAGGGTGTCCCCCTCCCCCCATCATCTTCTGTTAAATCAAATTCTTTGCTCACCTAAGGTTTCTCCTTCATCTGGAGTCCCTCTTATGTCCCACTTTCTCCTAGCTTCCACATATTAGGGAGAGCATACGATTTTTTACTTTTGTGACTGACTAATCTCACTTAACATAATGTTTTCCAGTTGCATCCATTTCCCTGCAAATAACATGATTTTGTTCTTTATGGCTGAGTAAAATTCCATTGTGTACATATCCCATAGTTTTGTAATCCATTCATCTGTTGATGGACATCTTGGCTGGTTCCATAGTTTGGCAATTGTAAATTGTGCAGCTATAAACATAGATACTGAATTTTTATTTTGTTGCTCAGTTTGAATTTAATTTAGAAAATATTTTAACAGTTACATAAGAAATAGGAGCCTAAGGAATTTATATATACACATACTGACATTCTAATAAAAATTTAATGGCAATACTGGAGGTCCACAGAATTTTTTTCCTTTAAAAGTAGACCTCCAGCTGGACATGGTGGTACATGCCTATAATCCCAGTACTTGGGAGGCTGAGACAGGAGGATCACAGGTTCGAGGACAGCCTCAGCTCATAGTGAAACTCTCAACAACCTAGCAAGACCTTATTTCAAAACAAAAAATAAGGCCAGGCATGATGGTGCACGCTTGTAATCCCAGTACCTGGGAGGCTGAAACAAGAGGATCTGGGTTTGAGCCAGCCTTACCTACTTAGTGAGGGCCTCCACAACTTAGTGAGACTGTGTTTCAAAATAAAGAACAAAAAAATTAGGGCTGGGGATGTAGCTCAGAGATAGAATGCCCCTGGGTTCTATCCCTAGTACTGCAAAGATAGCTAGCTAGCTAGCTAGCTAGCTAGATAGATAGATAGATAGATAGATAGATAGATAGGGCTGGGAGCATAGCTTGGAGGTAGAAGACCCCTGGGTTCAATCCCCTCAATAAATAAATAAATAAATAATAAATAAGTAAATAAATGTAGACGTCATTTATCTTACAAAATCCTCCCCCATCCCCATACTTCTAGAGAAGTACTTTGCATAGCCTTAAATCAACCCAGTTGCTATAGTGAAGGGCCCTCTACATTGCTCATTTTTCTTTCTCAGGTAGTTGCCTGCCTTCCCAGGCACCCAGAGGTCTGGAAGAGCCTCTATGTTGTCATGATTGTTAGTGTCAAGGGTGTTACTTTCGTATGTACTCAGTTTTCCATGTGCCAGGGTAATGTTGGCTTCTTTCATGAGCTGGATCCAGGAAGCCCTCAAACCAGCTCAGCACCATCCTGGTCCCAAGGCTAACGTCCTATGCTCCAAGTCCCCTGTATTTGTTTGGATTTAGAATGCTCCCCCCCCCCCCCCCCCCC